>WOGP01001845.1:0-18010 GCA_015342065.1 Leptinotarsa undecemlineata
GTTAATCTACGAAACTCACTCGAAATCATTGCATGTTGGAGTTCAGGGATTATTGAGTCTTCTGCGCAAGAGATTTTGGATAATCAGAGGGAGAAAATCAGTGAAATCTGTCATTTCAAAGTGTGCGAAATGTCGTCGATTCAACTTCAGACGTACTGAGGTTTCAGTCTTAGCATTTCCAGAAAATCGTGTGCGAGAAGCCAAAGTTTCTGAAGTCATCAGTGTAGATTTAACCGGTCCACTCTACATTCGAACCTGAGAGAAGGCTTGGATATGCCTATATACATGTGCCATTTATGAAGTGTCTACAGGATATTTCAGAGTGCGAAGTTCCAGATTTGGACGCCGTGGAGAGTTCAGATTTAGGAAATCACTTGAGATACAGGATAAAGTTGAAAGAAAATTTTCGTAGGAGATTTAGAAATGAATATCTCGCTCAGCTGAAATTGTCATCGGAAGAACGAACACAGAGAGAAATCAAAATTGGTGAAGTTGTTCTAATAGGAACCGACAATACCCAAAGGATGGAATAGCCTTTGGCATATGTTCTAGATCTGATACCTGGGAGGGATGATGAAACACGACTGGTCAAACTGAAGACAACGAAAGCAGTAGTACTCAGGTCTTTTCAACAAGTACATCCTTCAGAGATGAATTGGGCTGATGGTTTGGACTCAAATCAGATATCAGACAGATCAGTTTCTGCAAGAGAGATCGAAAGTGAAGAAACTAAAGAAACAAGAAAATGACAACAGGTGTTTCGAAAATCCTGAACCACTTCCGATAACTACTAGATATGAAATAAAAGTTAAACCTGTTGAAATATTTTTTTTCATAGCGATTTGAGTTGTTGCGGAACACGGTTTCACAACTCAAGGTGGAAGAATATCGCAGATAGTTCATTTTCTGAATTTCGTAAACTTTTTTTGTTCACATTGTATTGTCTCTAACAAGAGTTCGACATATTCAGTCACCGGATAGGTGAATTTCAAATATTCAACAACCTGAATAAATATATCAATACATTATGAAGGGGCCGAAGGTAAGCATTTATTTGAAACATGCTAGACCAAGGATTGCAAAAGGACAATCAGAACAAATAGTGTGCAAATATTGATTCTAAATACATTATTCATCATTCTTAGTATGACAATCGAACTAGAACTATCACTAACACAAATTTTGATCCATTCAGTGCACACCTTTAGAATTGTTCAATATTAGTCCCGTATATTTATTACTTACGCAAATATCACTATTAAAAAAACTCTATAAAACGTAGTAATTGAACGAATGTTGATTTGAAAATCACATTACCTGTAATTTCAAAGTTTCGCCATTTATATTCAACTGGAAATGTCCAAATCCAGACAGTTAAAAAAAATAATTCACCTTTTCTGCTGCAGAGTGAATTCAATTATTCTCGTTATTTGCACTTTCGTACGTTTTGCAAATCAGGCAGTGAAATCCTTAGACTGCTCCAACATATGCAAATGTACTCTCGTCTTCTCGATGCCTCCAGCGACCCACGAACTGATTGGGGATGATGGTGTGTGAAGATTAAAGTCAAAACAATTATTGTTGCTACAGTCATGGTCTGTTGGGTTAACGAGAATCAGTCAACCTTAGTTATTCCTGTTTACCACTCCTTGCGGTGCAGTGATCTTTGTTGGCACATTAGTAGGGGAACAAGATTATGATGGATATGGATAATTACACTATGATCATCAAATACCAATGTGTCAATTTTCTTTGATGACTATTTTTATTATTTCAGCAAAAGTCAAGTTTTTAGTGATATAATAGTGATAAATTAGAGAAAATAGAAGCCGGGCTGGTAGATAGTGATCGGCCGTGAAGTGCCAAATATTTCGACTACAACTGCGGCACATACCAATATACATTTGAGTTGATTATATGTTTTGGAGTGATTCAGGTGTTTTCCAATTGCCAACGTGTGATTATCACTACACATCTGAAATTATCCAGATGAAAAAAACCCACCGTCCCCATCAAAAACAAAAACTAATTACTTGATCAGTGAAATTTGTGACGTTTGGTATGAAATGAATTTATTGAAAACAATTTTCAGTCATTTCCTGATTGTACTTAATTGGTTAGCGGAACACGCTTCGAGAGACAGCAGTTTGGTTCTGGTGTTTTCTATAGAAACAAAAGTATTAGTAAACGATACGGAGAGTATACGGCTCAACAACTGAAAGATGAAGAGAAAATTACAGAGTTATCTGAAGAAGAGCCTACAAATCAAATATCCAAAGGTAATAAGAAGCGAAGTTGTGCACCGACTTGGCCTACACCAACCTCCTCATATTTGAAAAAATATTGTCGAAAAATTCCTGGAGAAAACACCAGGCCCAAGTAGAGCGGAACATTCCCATGAAATCGAAAGAGCTATTCAAGCGTGTTTATATTGACATAATTCGATATAAAGAAACGGACCACCATAGCATAATTGTTTCAATGAAATCTATCTGCCCATCTACCGTATATCAAAGTAATATCTATGAAGAATACTCGTGCACTGACTATCATAAGCTCAAGTTTGATTATTTGATTTGTGAGCAGACAATCGGACACCTGAAATCATGTCGACCAAATATCTTCAATATTCATTGAGAATTGAAAATTATACAAAAATATATTGATAAATATCTACAAATGAAAAAATAAAATGTACCTTCATCTATGAATAAGAAACAAAAACTTCATTAGGTTGACAGAGGTTAACAGAAACGAATACCAATAAATTGAAAGAAACATATGCAGAAAACAGAAATACATTCTACAAAATGTTAGTGCAGGAAATGAAGTGAAACGAGTTATTGATAAAATCGTCATTAGTTATTACAGAAACAATAGAAATGGTGGTAGTATACTGCAGTGGTCGATCTGTCGATGGATGTGGCCACCCCGTGGAAACCCCGAATACTTCGGGATCAGTGGTGACGAAGTCTTAGTAGAAACCTTAGAGTCTCGGTGACGCCCTGTTAGAGGACTGGATGCAAAAAGATGCCTCAGTTGGTATCAACCGGTGGTTCACTGATGAGATAGCGGAGGATATCTCACAAAATGAGACTTGATCACTAAGTCAAAATCGTAGGCGAAGATTTCGGATCTGGATGATGTTGCTTCTGATCTTTGACAACAGTTTAGGTCCAGATCATCGATGACCTCATCTTCCATGTACGGCTTGAAGTTCTTCAACATAAATCAAATCTTGTTGCAAGTCTCAGAATTTTGCAAGATGATAGGTGGTGCTCTCTTTTCAAATTGGTGAACAAGGAACAGTTGGATGGTGCATAACTGTTTTCTCTGTGGGTACTAACCGTGATTTTTCTTCAATCTGGCCAGTCACTATTACAAACCGTCATTGCTATTACAAGTTCTTGTTATCACCGTCCTTCTTATCACAAGATCGGTTTTTGATGTCAATTTCACTGGTAGATATTATCTCGATGTTTGCTAAAGGTGTGCAGATGTGCCTTCGTCAGTTGTTGGTCGGAGGAGCGAGGAGTAGCAGTGGTGTCCAAAGGAATCAGTTGTTGACCTTTGGCTGTCATTGGGTCACAAACACTTTTTTTTTGTTTCCTCTTATATTGCAGTCACAGTCACGAAATGAGGTGCCAGTTCGCTTACATCGGGAGCAGAATAGTTTTGTAGGATTAGGACAATTGCAGTAACTGGCCGAGTGGCAGGTTTTCCGCCATTTAAATTTCTTTCAAGCTTTCTAAAAAAATTACGAAATCTTTTCCACTATTGAAATCAACAATCCAAAGGTGGGTCTCGAGTGCCTCCCTTTTAGCCTTCGAAATGGCTTCTCTCTCACGAAGTTATTCTTTTATTCCCGGTGGTATGTGAGATATTACAAAACAACATACAAAACAGAAAGCAAACTCCACAGGAAATTCACAATCCTGTGTTGCAACTCAGCGACCGTTCCTGAGGAGATGTGGCTCAATCGTTCATGAGTTCTTACACCCTTCTCACTTCAAGTTCGCAGTCTTTCGTGGGGTAGTTCGAAACTGACCTCCTTCGCTCCGTCATTCTCAGGTATGTGGAGTTTTGCAACGCCATTCATGTTTCCATCCAGTTTTTCATAACATTTATTCGACACGGAAATGGCCTAAAGTTTGATTCAAAAGAAAAATCACAAACACCCAAATTCTAAATGCCACTTCTCAAAATAGTTATGTCCAAGTCTATAAATGAAACACTGATTGAAAAAATATGTCCACAATGTAAGATAATTTTTATCGAATTCAGCAGCAATGAAGTAAAATCAATTCTTTACAAAGGTCTTAACTTGATTTCCAACTGTTGAATGAAATCTAATTAATAAAGCATTCAGAACAGAATGTATAAAATGGCCAAATACTTTATGAAGAACCACATCAATTTCCAGAGTTCAACGTATAAAATATTACAACACTCTGCATAATCGGTGAATCGCAACAAATAGAACAAAATAGCAAATGGTATAGGTCAAAAAAATTCAAATAAAAATATACAATTTGAATAAAATAATAAAATGTCACTGTCACTCTAACCTCCAAATTTTGTACCATGCACTTGCAGCAAGTCACCTGAGCTAATCAATTTCTTGTTGGGGAGGAACCTACCATACGCATCTTCGCTCTCTTGAGGTGATCCAAAACTGGTTCCTGAAATTAATATTGTCCAAACCGACTTATTATTTAACTGCTTATTATTTAACTGAAACTCTGTTCAACGAAGCAAAAGTTTGTGATATACGCCAGACCTTTAATTATAATATACCATAAGAACAGAAATTTCGTTCTACCGACTCATTCGCGCAACACCCGTAGACACAAAAATTAATTTTTCAACACTCTTATACTTACCTGTCTCCAAAACTGTACTTTCCGAATGATTCACTGAAATGACAATGAAAAAAAATTTAAACCATTCATTTTTCCTCAATCTATTGTAATGAATCTGAAGCCGCGCACGAAGCAGTCTGATACACCGGGAAAATAATAGGCAGGTATAGAGACCTCTCTAGATACATCTAGAAATATTGTTATGGATATATAAACCCTGCCTTCCGTCCATAGAGGGAGTCTATAACTACAAAGTGAATTGTGCGTGTGTAAAGACAGGTTATCAAACAGCAAAGATGAATTAATTGTGGTGCATATAAATTAGTTGTATTAGAGAAGTATTGTTAAAAATAAATTAGTTTAAGACAGTTAATTCTTTAATTCGTTACACCATGATAGTAGTTTACGATTTTATTGACAAAAAAATACTTGAATTCAATGACATGATTAGGTACTAACATTTCAATTTGGAAACCACACACTACATCGTTATATTCATATTATATATTTATTGTGCCATTTTCTTCTACTAGTGTATAGGTATGTATTATTCTTTCTTTTTATTTAAAAGTTTTACTTTGATTTACATTGTATTTTCATTATGTAACTGAAAGTACCACTAAAGATAGTTCTGTCTGTTTAAAATCTGTTTTTCCGTTAATCAGCTGCCGCCCCCATACGAACGACAACTCTCAGAAGTTGAGAAACTTGTGCGAGCTAGGGACTAACGAGGTCTTACCTTTTAACGTGTGATTCCTAACACGGAATCGTGATTTCTTACATATCCTTTTTACTATCATTATTGTTATATGTTTTATTATTATTATGTTGTATGCAACCTTTCAAATGAATGAATGAAGTTATTAATATTGTTATTATTAAAAGCAGGTACACTGCTCAACTTTTCCACTTTAAATTACTTCAAAACGTTCAGAAAGTGCCAGGTTCTTCTGTTTAAAAATTCCTAATGGATCTACAACATGTGCATCTTCAAAATTATCACAAAATTTATAACGTATTTTCGTTGATCGACGGTGGCGGACATTATAAAATGGTACATTTTGGTAACATACTTCGAATCCTCTTTTTCACAGAGGAGGATTCGAATTAGGTAAGTATCAGGCACCAGATTTATAGAGTGAAAGCAAAGTGGAAGCAGCAGATGGAGACAGCAGTAAAGACACGCCCGAACAAGCCATTGTATGGCAAAACTCGTGTAGTGTTTTTGTAAAACTATTTAGTGAAAATATCACAATCAAAGTGTTTTCTGAATACGTTCTGACATTTCCTAAAATATGTTAAAAAAACTCAAAATGTTCCGGATTAAAACACTCATGTTAAAGTGTCTGAAGGTGGTTGATAATGTTTCGTGGTGCGTTTCATTAGTTCGAACTTCCATTGTCTAATATGATATGAATTGACTTGAAATTCTTGAAAGAATCTGTGAAAATTCAAAAAGATTACCTGTAAAATAACAATACTATTATTGTTATGAATGAAATACAAGCAACAATAAAAAAATAAAAAAAATTAAATATCAACACGAGATGAAAATAAAAAAAAATTATTAACTGGAAATGAAAATTGAAAATCAAAAGGTTCCAAGTTATTTCACGTTTCGATTGTTAGTATCCACAAATGCTTGGGATAATAACTGGACTTATTCGCCGACCAAGCGTCTTCATTTCAATCAGGCTGGAGCCCAGCTCCCTCACTCTTTTAGCTGATTTTTGTCGAAGGACAAATGGTTCATGACTGAGGGGATGTTGGCGGTATGAAATCCTCAGACATCAGTACCGCCCTTCTCGAGGTACTCCTACCTGACTGGGGTGGGATGCATGAAAATTCTATTAGTCCGTTAAGGGGGGATATGATGGCCTCATTCGACAGAATGTCGGGACCTACTGTATCGGGAGGGGTCGTCTACAGCCTAATCTATAAATTTTCTATTTATAGGTCATTTGAGTGCTTTCACCTATCCCCTCTTTCCTCTCTTCACTTCATCGGTTTTAGCGGGAAGTGACCGTTTGGTGGCAATTTGTCGTGTTCCGTACGATAAGAGGTTTCCATATATTGCTTATTTAGCTTGGCTAAATGCGTTGTTGGACAACATATATGCTGCTTCTTTGAATTTCTCTTAAACCAATGTTTCTTCTTGTGAATGATTTCAGCTTGTGGATGAGTCCAAACATGCTCAGCTATTCCTGGTTTTTACTCGCTGTGTGTGTTTCTTTTGCTCGGCAGTGCGAACTTGCAATGGCTTCTTAGTTTCACCGATGTATGATTTTCCGCACTCGTAGGGTATCCGGTGAATGCAATTCTTGGAATCACACACACTATATAGTTTTTGAGAGGGATGGATAGCCTCTGGCTGACCATTTTTCTTTTATATATAAAATGTACCTCTTATGCATAGTAAACAATATTATTATTATATTATGATTTTTGGGTGCGCTGTTCCATTTGTTTGTTCTGTTTATTCCCGTGTTAGAGATCACCTGTTGAAAGGTATGACCTCATTAATCCCTAGCTCGCACAAGTTTCGACTTCTGAGGGTTGTCGTTCGTAGAGGTGCGACAGCTGGTTAACGGAAAAACAGATTTTTTTTCTCTATTTTCATTGTCCCAAATCTACCTACTTGGTGAATAACCAAAGAACTAACTGTCTTCAAAGTGACTTTTCCAGATTTCTAACGATCCTGTATTTTGATCTATCCGAAGTTAGGTGAATCAGCGCTTTTTCCTTATGATTTCATAGGAAATATTTCTGTCAGTGTCGATGCCGTGCTCGACTTAGCTCTGGAGCTATCTCAACTTTATTCAATGTGGTTAATCATATTTTCGCCGGATCAGCATTCGAAGAAAGCTATCCAGAAGCGATCGGGGTCGACTGAATGTAACGTTGTCCCCGGGCGCGAATATCAAGGTTGCTAACACACCAAATTTCCTGTCTATTAAACCAACAATGTACCCAGCCTGCGGTCCCTCCGCTGATAACTGGCAATCCAACGGCAAATTGTCGCTGTGAGGTATGCAATTTACTGGGGACGGTTACGACATGGGTCACCGTTTCATTGTGAGATGCGGACAACTTATAGCACGCTAATTCCAAACTATGTTGGGTCGAAACAACTTTCCGGATACCGGATCGATGAACATGAACTTTACTTGCAGGACGGTTATGATTACTTCGCAAAACATATTTTACATATGAAAATCGATAGTATTCAATAGAAAATCGGATTAGATGTATGTATGTATGTATGTATTTACACCGTCTGATATAAAATTTAGTACTCTACCTCAAATTCCTTATTACTATTTGTTTCCATATGTAGTGACCTGTAAAATAGGAGTGACAAGTTATTATTTTGTAACACACGTCAAAAGGTGCACTACCGGAAATAAACATTTGCTATCTAGACTTGAACAAACAAAGTTGTTTTTATTGACCTCCCAAAATTTCTATGAAACACCATTCACCGCCAAAGTGATTTTAGAGAGCATTGTCTAAGGTTGAATCTTCCAGAAGTGATAGGAACGAAAATATAACTATGAAAGGAAGAGTATGTTTTTTATAAATATCATCCCTGTAATCGTTTTACATCGTTTGGAGGTTTTGCGAGGTCGCATATCAGAATTGAAGGTCAAAATAATTGCGGATACTCATTATTATGTTGGAATAAGATGTTTGCTTAACACTAGCAGTATAAAATGTACCGAAACAGTGAATAAAGTAACATTTGATTGATATTTGAATGAAAAACATTCATTAAAAAAGAAGATGCATGAAAATGCCCTATGAACACTAATCAACCTACCCGGTTATAGAATTATATCTTAAATTAGGTCCAGCAGTTGCGATATTTTCTCTTCGCAATTCTGTGTTTAACTCCTGGGGGTTTTCAGTAAGAAAAAAAAGAACTTCTGTAAGTGCATTTCATATTTTCGTTATCTGATATATCCACTGAATATTTTCCTGAGTTGAAGCGAGTTGAATGTACTGGGAGGCAACATTTTGTTTTTAAAAGACCTAGAAACTCATAAATGATTTACTCATTATGAAGTTATTGATAAAAATTCATGATATACTGGTATTTTGATTTTTTACAATTTTTTTCAACTTCCCCGAAAAAAGGACTGTTTTCTCTTCTTGAATAATGGCTGCCTCTGATTGTGGTGTTATTATTGTCGTTATTACACCAGGACGCTCACCCTGTTTTGTTAAAGATCCAGTTCTGCTCAGGGTCGATAGGGTCGACGAGCTTCTGCAGCATTTCCGTCTGCTAGTGCATCTGCATTCCAGCCAATGACGGCTCGTGCATTGGAGAACAGGGGATGCTAAAGTCATAAAGACTATATACACACAGAAAAGCCTGCGGGAGGCGCGAAAATTTTTATGTTGTTGCACGCTTTGCTCAATACTGAAGTTGGGGTATGGGCATGACAATGCGTAAAAAGTGCATGAGGAGCTATGGACTTTTTTTTAGTTTGTAAACCATTTAAATGATCGGCCATGACCGCAGCCCCATCATAGGTTTGCGCAATTAACTATTGTCTAAAATTATAGGTTTCACACGTACGAATTAAAAAATTAAACAAATCGTCGATCTGCGCCCAGAAGAAACATCATCAAAACCCATAAAACTTTATACCACATTACCATCTTTGTCATATCTAAAAACGATTGAAAGTTGTGAAGTATACGTAATATCGGTAGTTTCATCAATTTCTCATGCAAAAAAAAGAGATACTATTAATCTCCTTGCTTATATTTTCCTTAATAATATATGTTACACTGTCTATAAGCTCATTTTGGATGGTTTTTGAGGTGCCCGAAAAAACGCTACCTTTTAAAAAGGTGCCAAATTGTGAATCATATTTGCCCATAACATTAAAATTTTCCTGTAATTGCCGCGATTTATCGAATCTTCGGTTTCAGCGTGTCCGCGGAAAGCTAATTCTTAGGAACCCAAATAAATCGTAATATCCATAAGTCTTTTTGAATTCGACCGATTTTCCCTAACCTGATTATTGAGAGAAATGATGGCCTCTTTTTGAGCTCTATCTAAAGCTGTTGCTATATTTCGTTAGCTAAAGAATTTTAATTATAATACGAAAATATGTACTAATTAGATTTAAAATGTCTTTCTATAGAACGAGGTAATTTTTTCAAATCGGAGTATCCTATTTTAGACCACGTTTGAAATTCAGTTTGTACTAAATATAAAACAGAGGGCCAACAAAAAATTTTTCTCGTTTAATAGAGTCGTTAAACAATCACATTTTTCATACCAACTAATATTAAATCCCCGATTTTGTTGATTATCTGACGCTTTAATTGAAATCAAATTTAGTTGAGGCCTTTCCAGATTTTTAATAATGTGAAATTTATTATCATAAGAAAAAGACTTGAAATTATTTGTCAGCATCCAATCGACTATATCGTCAGATTTCTTTTCGTCCAATATTATATTATTTCGTTCCATAATAAATGAAAAAAAACTTACCGAAGAGTGAAAACACCTTGAAACTGAGAGAAAACACTTAAAAAAATATTATCAAAAAACACTGCTATAATACAATATTGCCTGTTTTATACACAAATAACAAATAACAAATATTATCAAGAAACACTAAAACAATTTACCGAAATATTCTTCAGTCCCGGTCCGTCACTGCATCCCGTCCAAATAATTAAATAAAAAACAAATACAGTCTTACTCTAATGGAGACCAACTGGAGGCTAGCCACCTCTAACGCTATAACTTCTGCAAATGAAATTACAAATCGGGACGTATGTCGCTGGTTGGATCGCGCTCGTGGAGCCTGTGTTTTTTAAAGCGGACGGAGGCTTGGCTCCCTTGCAACGTATGGCATTTATTATTTCGGGTTGATGATTTATTCGTTATACGTTCATGGGCGGCGCGTTTGAGTTTTGTTGTTGCAGGATACAGTGTAGTACGTACTACGTAGTGAGTGATTGTGTTTTTTCGGGCACATTATGGATTTATATTAAAACATAATGGTAAAATAATGATACCCAAGCTTTCTTAGAAAAACATAATCATAATTATTTGTCAATATCTTTCAATTTATTGCGATGAATAGTCTCAAATTTTATGTGGAGGGTAAGCCTCCTTTGCTTCCTCTAACGAGCAGCCGCTGATTCCAGTTAATTGAGAGTTGTTCATATTTACTTGATAGTATGTACCAAAGCAACCGTTTTTGCACGATAAAACAATTTGATGATACTACTGTCAAAATATTTCACGATACTAGTAACTTTTACCTACTGTTATTAACAATTAGCATTATTTAATCGTCGGTATCAATTTAAAATTATCCACAAAAACGGAAGAAGAACCCATAAATATCTTGAAAGAATCACGAATGTGGCACAAGCAGTGTTGTGGCTAAATATTTTTTCATATTACAAATTATTGTCATTTCGGTAATAATATCGTAAGTTATTTCAACTTTGCTGGTTTTAACAGATGATTGAATCAAAAGTAAATATTGTGTATTTCTTATTCCAATACAAATAAAAGTTAAAAAAAAACATTTTTTAAAAGATATTTCCATACAAATGTACTGAAAATGAACAACTAATTCATTTCACTATTTGACCTAGGTTATTTAGTGAGTAGGAGGTTTGCCTCGGATATAGAATAGATAATCTTGTGGAGGGAGATTTTGAATATGTTACAGAATACCCTAATTCAAATAATTGAAGAATTAATTTTTTTAAACACGTTTCTGTTATTAATTTTCCAATCTAATAAAAATATCAAACTTGGAGAAAAACAGTAGCGTATAATAATTTTTCCATTAATATCAATCAGGTAACCCTCTGTGACGCCACAGGAATGATTATATGTAATCTAATTTAATGAAAAGAAGCCCCTTTTTACGTATAATACACACACCCCGTCTGATCAAAATCATCAAAAATCATTGTAAGTTATTGATAAAAACATTTCTCATTTGTCAGTGGGCTATACTTGAAGACTGGCAGTAAACAAATCTAAAGCACATGCACTTCAAACGTTCAAGCCAGTCTCGATATACCTACACGTTTGAAGTTCATTTGCTTTAGATTTGTTTACTGCCAGTCTTCAAGTATAGCCCACTGACTAATGAGAAAATTTTTCTTCCCTATTCAGAGGAATCGGGCAAATTACGGATGTGCAGTTGGTTGGTACCTCGTCCACTAGATGGAGTAACACTTGGTGTGTTCGCTTCAACTTCGGAAGAGGAATGAAATACTCTGAAAGAATTCGATTTTCAATTGTGGAATATCATTGACTTCAGGTCGATGATGGTCACTATCTTGCACTGATGAGCGGCTAATGAGCCCGAAACCGGTCTGCAAGTGTGCCCGTTCCAGAATTGGGGGTCGACTCTTTCAGTTGTATTGCCAATTGCATATGCAGGAAAACCTTTTGTGAAGATTCCTGCACTGACGTCTGTCGGATATAATTCAACGCCCTTCGTGGTGTTAGCCAGGGGAGTAGTTGTTTTCTGATAGGCGTCGGTCCATTAAACCTACTGTGTAGGTATATCGAGACTGGCTTGAACATTTGAAGTTCATTTGCTTTAGGTAATTAATGTACATAATACATTTGTAACAGAATTTAATTTTATCTGTATCTATTGTTCATAATGAAACTTCCTTGAAAATTTAATAAATATGTTTTGTTTATTGGATTTGGTTGAATAAAAATATTTTCAACACGCTATTTCATGAACATGTTTCAATACTCTTGGTAACCAGTAAAAATGTCACTTTTAATGACAGTTGTACAAAAATTATATTATGTAAGTACATATTTGTAAATTCCACCGTTTTCCCCATTCTGTAATTGGGTTTATCCTGTAGAATAGTGTATGAAATAAATAAATTTGTCGTGTAATTCAATGAACATGTCATCATGTGTGTGACGACAGCAAAGCACAAGGAATTATTTGCGTCCATTTCAAAAGCCAACGGAAGAAGAAATTCCAAACGTAAAATAGTAACCAGTGAGATCTTTCCCAGCAGGGTATCTAGGGGACCAATAATAACAGTGGCTTTCATCAAACCGCCCCACCCCATTTTTTCCTAGGCCTTCTATTCGATTCTAGGGAGGTATGAGCGATTCCTCAAACCCTTCACGAGGTTTTGATGTTTCAGAGGGGTGCATAATGCGAGCCACCTTTCTTCTCGAATTTTGTTTTGTTAACACGTGTGTGCTTTGTATTGAGCCGCATGTTTCATTCTCTCATTGTCAGTTGATTTCTATGAGATCGACCCGATAATTCTTCTGTGTTATTTGCTATTTCATAGTTTTTAATACTCTCTTAGAGCACTGGATATATTTCAAAAATATTTTTATCAACGTTCCAAATTTCATTTCAAACCTAGAAAGTATGTACGACTGCAAATTTTCGAACTAGTGGAGGTTGAATTCATCATGAGTTGAATAAATGCTTCCATTTTGAAGTTATACACGTCATTCTATAGTATGTTGATAATAATTGTAAAAATAATATTTATTTTCTTTTTAACATAGTCAGTGATAAAATAAGATCATGTGCATACAAAACAAAAAAAAATACCACAAAAACGGGGTGTTACAATAAAAATGCATGAAAATACATTAAACAAGTACAAATTAATGAGTATTAAAAATTTTCTTCGAAATACCCATCTAGTGAGTAAAAACATATTTCTAATAGGAAGTCACTTAAAGTTTTTTTGAAGCGACATAATGTCTTTGTTGCTTTAATAATTTCGTGAAGTTGGTTATACATAATATCCTGGGTCCAATACAATTAGGAGAATTTGGAGTAATATTGAGTATCGCAAATGGAATGTGAATGCTATTATTTTGCCTTATGTTCTAGATACTTATCTGAATTCATACTTTTCCCTTCGTTAAAATATTTCAATCTACAGCCGCTGTACGTTAACATTATGCAATAAATTTCGGTAAGACTTCATAACTTTCTTGTTTTTTTTTCTAATTTACTTAACAATGTCATTTTTCTCAAAAAATATTTATTTATCCATTAATTTCTATTTATGTACTTTTTGGTACTTATCTCCTTGAACTCACTCAGTAATTCGGTTTTTATCTCCTCAATCGTCGCAAAACGCCGCTCTTCAATCTTGGGAACAAGTCGCAGGCAGCTAAATCTGGTGAATACGGCGGCTGAGGCAGGATTACGGTATTGCCTTTGATCAAAAAAATTACGGTCGTTTTCTTCGTATTGCTTCTCGCAAGCGGGGCATAACTTCAAGATAATACTCCTGATGCAATGATCGAAGAAAACAGTGAGCAAAACCTTGACATTTGATCGAACTTGTCGTGTTTTTTCATCTTGCCTTGTCTTTGGTAATACCTATGATTCGTCAAAAGTTTTTATCCTTTTAAGTAAGTCTGAATCGCTGCGTTGACGTCATTCAACAATTCCTGAACGATGCTCATGCGATGGTTTTTTTGGTCAAAATTCAGCAATTTCAGAATAAATTTCGCTGCCGCACGCTTCATGCCGAAAATTTTCGGAAAAATTGAATGACATGATCCAAACGATTCTCAACTTTTTCATCGATTGTTGATGTGCTGGGACGTTCAGGGCGAGCGTCGTCATTCACTTCTCGGCCTTTTGTGAAAAGCTTGTACCACTCATTAACATTTTTTGACTCGGAGTACAATCACTGTATGCCACTGTCAACATTTCAAGTATTTTTGAGCGCTCAATTCTCTTTTTTTTTACATAAAATTTGATGCAAATTATTTGTCCATGGAACACGCACAGTGATCAAGGATGAGGATTTGAGAACTCTGATAGAGACTGACCCATCACAAATGGCGGAAGAACTATGCTTCAGCTTCCATGCTGTTTTTGATGATTTAATACGCATTGGAAAGGTCAAATGGCGCTTTTTTCGATTAAATTGAATAGGTATTCGCACTGACGAATTACAGTTTCGGGTAGACTCTTAAAAACGGTAAAAACTTTTGAAAAAGCCAACACAGTTTGATATTACCTTTTTTTAAGAACAAAATACAAGCACTACAGGAATATCCTTGAGGCGCTTTGAGCGGTGCCTGAGCGAACATAGTGATTCACATTGGACTCGAATCGCTGGAGATCAAATCCATTTGGAAAAACATTCTCAGGAAGTTTATCCAACATAAACGCAGTTCTCCAAATGAAAAAGTTCCCAAACAGCGAGGTTCCAGATGTACTGAGTTGAATCTCAAAACGATAAGCAGCCACAGTCCGTCGTAACTTTCTGATATATACCGCTCTTGGTGGAATCAAATGTGCCAAATCACTTGAACACTTCCCGTGAAAGTAACTATAGAAGAGAGACAAATCTCCAACCTTCGATGTTCCAGAGTATCAAGTTTGCAAATGATGTTCGCGTCTCCAATCAGGGGGATAGCTCTTTTCTGGATGGAATCCAGCAGCTTCAGGGTATGTTTGGGGGCGGAGCTCCATACATGAGAACAATACTCCAAAAAATTTCTGATCTGAGCTTGATAAAGCATCTGATGCCAACAGTATCAAAATTTGGCCAGCAAACCCTCATGCCACACACGGTCAAAGGTATCTCTATGTTTCTCGATTGCGTTATTCCAAATATTGGTGACACAATAGAAGGTCGCCTGTTAATCTTTGTTTCTGAAAGCCATATTGATGATCGCTCTGGATGTTGAAGCCTTCCAAATATTTGAGGATACGGTGGTTCACGGCTCTCTCCATGATTTTTTTATCACTGATAGCAGAGCGACTGGTCTATAGTTATTTGGAGGAGGTTTCTTGCCCTTTTTGGAAATGGACTGAACGCAAGCAATCTTCCAACAAGAAGGAAAAATCCCTTCCTTGTTAGTCAGCAAGTCTGCAAAAATACTGGTGCGAGTTCATTTGCGCAATTTTAAGTATGATGATAGGCACAGGATCAGATGCTTTGTTGATATTGAGCTATTTCAAAATTAGCCTGACTAGACGCTGTCGAAAAATCAAAAAGACGCTGTCCACTGTGGAGGTGAACGCAAATTGTTCAGCTAGTAGACTAGTTATTTCTATGGCTTTTGCAATTGAACTATCCGCTTGTGTTAGTGGTGGAACTGTGGATTTTATAAAGTTCTGATTAGAAGCTTGAGCTACCGACCAAAAAGATCTAGACCTGTTTGTATTGGCAAGCAGAAGTTCTTTTATTTCATTTATCATAAGTTTGCTGCTGTTGCGAGCATTAAGAAATCTACTTCGGTTTTCGGCACTGGGATTTTTGCGGCACTACCGTTAGGCGAGATTTTTAGAGGCTACAGCTTGCTCGCAATTTTTGTTGAACGAAGGTTTGCCTTTGGAAGGTCGAAAAATGGAATATATATGCAACCATGGATGATAGAATAAATTCCGTGACTTCAGAAGCTCAAGTTGATGAATCATTAGAGCTGAAACAAACATCTAGCCTAATAAAAAAATATTCAGGTGTATGCATTTAATGTGTGCGAATTTGTTCTTACTTGACTTTGAAATTTTTAAAATGCAAGCTTAGTTTTTTTTTTCATTTCGAATCAAATGCATTATATGCCTCTTTGTATTAAATTATAATTTCCATGAAATTCTATCTCATGTTATCTTATCTCTCGACATGAATGATATAAATAGAATAGAAATCATACACTACCTGACCTTGTACAATGAAGAACAAGTGAACCCACTCGCGATAATCATAAAATTAGTAGCTTTGTTCGTGATAAAATACATAGTATATACTTTTAAGAAAATCACTTGTTATTATGGCAAGGCTTGTAATACAAAAAATTTATATTTTAATTGTCGGTCATCAATTAGGAACAGATTTTTCTTTCCTGAGAAATGAATTGATCACCGTGATGGGTCAGTCTCCACCAGGGTCTTTAAAGCCTCGTCCTGGATTACTGTAGGTCGACCACTTCGGCGCACATTCTCTAGGCTGCAATCTTCGGAAGGAAATTTCTCAAATCAACATCTAACACTGTTTCGGCAGCGCTTTGGTTTAATTTCAATTCGTAGAGAAACATTGGCCGACAATCGTTCAACGACATCATAAAGAAATGAGCTGAAAAGAGGCAAAACATTGAAATTTTGAAAAAAATTAACAGCATCAATGTATAGAGTACAAAACTCTCTATCGATCAGTATATAACAAGACACTGTGGAATAAATATATATTGAGATATGAAGCTACAAAAACGCATGACATTAAAACGGGCAAAACTTTTGAAACAACCTATGCATTATTCAAAATTGATAAGTACCTACATACAAGTCGTATGAGTAATTCGAGATTTCATTCAAACTTTTAGAAAACTAGCTGACCCGGCAGTCGTTGTTCTGTCATACAAATTATTTGTAAAGAGTATTCAACTTGATGCCAAATCATCTGGTATGAAAAATATCTACACAAAAAGTTTCTGAGGAGTGCGACCGAAAACATTTATTCAAAATAAAAGGGGTTTATTTTTAAGGGCAATTAATTTGGCTTTCTACTGAGCGTATCATGCAAAGAAGTAACCTTTAAACAAAAAATGATTCCCACATTTCTTGTAGAAAGATGGAGAAGTAGAATGCAGAAACCTTTCTTACTTCACAGTATTTTGTATGTAGTCCAAAAACATATGAATATATTCTGTGTTTTATTTGAAATTACAAGGTTGGGGGTTTGTAAAAGTGCAAGTACTAGATACGAAAGACATTTTTTATTTAATCAGTCCAAATTGTGAATCAATAAAATTCGCTAAACAATATTGAACGAAAGTAATTTTTTGTGGAGGATATTTTTTGGGAATTTCCACCTTCCATAATCTGAAAAATATGAAAATTGAAATGAAGAACTTTATGCAAGTGTAGAAAGGGCAAACTTTTTAGTATAGTTATTGCGTAAAATCATATATTTCACACGGAAAAATGTTTTATTCATCAGTAACTTGTAGCATTCAACAATTTTGCCTATCAAAAAAATAACTAAAAAATAATACAATACTTATATTAACGTTTCTGAGGCCAAAATCTGCCTCCTTCTTCAGAAATTGACAGTGTATATATATATACAGTGTGACCCATTTGAAATGGAACCACCCCCGTAGAATGTGCATTTTTCAATCAATC
>WOGP01001846.1:0-18008 GCA_015342065.1 Leptinotarsa undecemlineata
ACCGAAGGGGTTTAGAATTTGTTTTACCTGGACTTTTAGAAAAAATTCCAATCATGGAAAGATTCCGTATGTGGTACATGCACGATGGTGCTCCACCACAATTTAGTGCAGTGGCACGGCAATTTCTGGATGAAAGTTACCATAATCGCTGAATTGGGAGAGCAAGCCCACACCCATGGCCACCTCGCTCGCCCCAAATAAATCCTTCCGATTATTTTTTCTGGAAGCGTTGGTATACAAAACTGCTATTCAAAGTGGAGGGGATTCACGGAATAAAATCATTTACTCATGTGACATAATAAAAAATACGCCAGATTTTTAAGAAGGGTGCGAAATTCAATGATGCGGTGGCTAGACGGTTGTATTGAAGCCAAAGGAGGCCACTTCCAACACTTAATTTAGTGCAATTCGTTAGTCTAGATGTTAATGTTATTTAATATTTGTTGTTATTGTTACATAATTAGTAATAAAAATTTTTTAAAATAATAATTTCCAAAAGAAACATTAATTTCCCCAAATTATTCTTTATATGGTCCAGGGATATGCAATTAGGTCGACTTTTTTTCTTGAAAACTAAACAAGATACGAAAAAAAATCAAGAGACAAAAAAATTGTATTCCTAATTGCCTAATCCAAAGGAATAATAAAAATTCCATTAAGTTCAGTGGCAAACAATTTTAAGTCAAGAATATTCATTCAAATCCCGCTTGACACGCCACTGGACTTCATAAATTGAATTACTTCCGGTCTAAATCAGCACCTGAATGTTATGAATATCATTGCTAAATCACAACAAAATTAGGTAAAGGGTATTCAAGATATTCACGAATACCTTTTTTTACTATAACACCCTGTATCTCGAGAAAGAAGGATTTGCAAACCCATATTTATATAAACATTTCGTCTTAAAATTACCCAAAGAATCGTCTGTTGAAATTATGGTACAAACTTAATCAACACTCTGTATATGACGTCCTACGGAGATATATTCATCGTGTTTTCTCAGTAACTGCACACTGACCGATACTAAATGAAATTCTCATTTTCGAAATTATCATGAACTACATTCTGGACGATAAATCGCTCATACGTTCAGATGAATAATTATATTTATGATACTTTGGCTCAATGTATTGTGGCTTCTTAACTCGAAATGATTCAAAAGTTTCTGTTGGCACGGCTGCAATTAGGTTGAACGAAATCAATAATTCAGTACCTGAACTGATGCGTTGAATCAAAAAAATCTTTGTTTGAAGGTAGTTGATAATGTTTCATGGTGAGTTTCTCCACGCTCTCTTGGCTAGCGTAGAGATAAGCAACATATGGAAACGCATAATCAAGCGGAAAACGGTCAACTCCCCTCAAACGGTCATTTCCCGCCAAACCGGTGAAGCGGAGGGAGAGACCTATAAAGAGTCAGCTCTCGAAGGAAGAGTTCAGTCACCACTTGAAGATGAGTATGGATACTAACTATCGAAACGTCGTGAAATATCTTGACTTGAAATCTTTTGATATTTATTTCAATTCAAATTTCAATGTTTCGCTTATTTTTATTTAATTGTAATTTTGTTTCAGGGTTTTTTGATGAATATAATTGTTATTTTCAGCTATTCGTTTAGATTTAATTTGTTTTTTCAGGGATTTCAAATCACATTATGTCATTTTAGACAATGGAAGTCCGAACTGATAAAAATCAAAAAGATCTTATTTCTCAATTCTCTTAAAATCAGTACAATACCATCATAACTACAAGCTTTCTGGTAAAGGTTGGATTGAAATAACTTATTGACTTATTGTTGACCCTCTCTCCACCAGTATATCTTCGAAAACTGAAATTGGGTCACAAAATATCTCGACAAAGTTATCAGAGCCAGTCCTGACGTTAATGATAATTATATCACCCTTTTCATGTTATCATTACAATCTATTTAGGAGTAATTTTTCATTTCCCTCTCAAAGAGAATCGAAGCGTGTTTCTGATTAACTGTTCCCTTCTACGAAAATAAAACACAGCACACCGAATGTCATGACTGGAGCTCTATCTAATATCTCGCTCGATCCTAAAATAAACCACCAGCGTCAAAATACGACGCCGACCAATCTATTTATAATTTAGTCTAAGAATCATGGATTCAACGCAAACATCTAACGAAACAAGTGAACAAAACGATGCTAAAATCGAAAATGGTGATGTCGACCTGGCCCGAATAGAAGCCTTGCTAACTCAGGAACAAGTGTTCAGTGATGTAGTGGCGAGAAAGCGAAGAATATTCACCAAGAAACACAACCCGAGTTTCTCCAAGCGGGAGTCCACTCCAGTGAGAAATTTAGAGGATAAAACGACAACCTCCGACGAGGAAGTTCCCGAGCAGAAGCCGAAGACATCCGAAAGGAGGCGTATCAGGAGAAGCAGGTCTTCCACCAAGGAGCACTACAGCGGAGCGGAATCAGAACCAGGACAGAGCATTCCAGACGATGGCAGCAGAGAAATCAGCAGAAGCAACAGCTTCAGGAGCGAGAGAAAAAAGAGCTTGTCTGATATGGCCCAGGAGGAAGTCAAGCAGTTCCTCAACAAAACGAAAAAGTCCCTCACAGCAGCTGCCATAAGGGGTAGGGAGAGGTTCAAGAAATACGAGAAGCAGCAAGTGAAACGCAGCCAATCTGCTCCACATGAATTCACCGAAGCAGAGCTTATAGAGAGTTTCAAGAAAGCTCAACTCCTGAGCGCTGAAAATCAGAAAGCCAGGAAATTCTCAGACTCTAGTTTGCAGTCTCTTGTCACAACAGAATCCATCCAACCCAAAACGTTGAGGCCCGAAGCTCAATCAGTAATAAGACAAAGGAAAAAACAACGGCAATACTCTGAGAAGGTTATTGAAATATTGGATCCCAGAGCCTCAATCATGCTTCTGAACAAACCTGTGGCAAAACCGCAAGGTACTCGTATATCTGCACTAGATATGATGAGAGTCCTGAGATTTTTGTCCCTCTTTGAAGTCTACAGGACCTACAAGTTATACATCATCGAGAAAAGGGACGAATACCAAAAAATCAAAGCACTTTGGAATAAATGCATGTTTGAGTTGTTTCTCATCATGATGTTCTGTGGCATAGGCGGTATAGTCTTCAAGTTCACGGAGGGGAGCTTTGAAAACTTTTATAAATGCGGAGTCAAGCGGGTCAAAAGGGATTTCATAGACTTGTTGTGGATGAAGAGTCATAATTTGAGGGAGGATGATTGGAAGTTATTGGCGAGGAGTAAACTGAGGACCTTTGAGGAGGAGCTTCATGCTGCTCATGAGGCAGGGATGACGAGCTACAGCGGGCAGAGGTCATGGAGCTTTTTAAATGGGGTGGTTTATGCTTTAACCATAGTCACTACCATTGGTAAGAACATTGAATATATTATTGAAGAGTGTTAAATAAATTTTCAGTCGGAAAAATGAGAAGAAATGAAAGAACTCCCATAACCTGCTTTCTATGAAAGAAGTTTGACAGAAAATTAAACTTGCTACCTTTAGCAAATATAGGAACTCAATTCATTGTTGATTGCTATGGAGAAGTGGTTCTGTTGTATAGTGTATCCAAATGAACCTTCAGCTGCGAAATTATTGACTATATTCAAGTAGCACTTCGTTGTGGGATTTCCACTGGATAGTTTACAAAAACTGCATTACGTGTTTTGCTATAATTTAGCTTCCTCAGACGTATTCATAATTACTGAATTCTGCCTAATTAGTGCTTTATGAAATGATAATTTGAATCACATGACCTTCTACCTGATCAATTACTTATAATTTTGTTATAATGTGATAATGAGTTTAGATAGGAACTTCTTGAAAATTTTAAGCTTCTCGAAAGAAAATTTTACCAACTCATTATAATGAAAAATTAACTCTATACAAAAAATTAAGTTAATTTTCCCAAATTTGTTGCTTCTTTTCTTTCTTTGAAAGATTTCCCTTTTTTATATAAAGTTCGTAGAGTAGAAAGCAAAACTAATTTCTTTTACTTTTGAATTTCTCCCGAAATTTTCCCGTTTTCAATTGTACTTATGTGACTCATATATTTGTTTTGCTTTTGAATTTCTCGAGAAATTTTCCTATTTCAAATTGTACCTATGTGATTCATATATTTGTTGGGTGGAAATGTAAATTTAATTTACTCTCCATTTCTTTCAGTACCAACTTGAGTCACGATAAACAATGATCCTTTTGTAAGAGGATATAACCGTATTTGACCCATTTGCAACTATTCTATTACACTGAAATAGGATTTTATTCGTCCTTCTCTGATTTTTCGCTTCAAATCCATTGTTATCATTACCAACTATTCTCAAAACTTGCATTAGAATCGACTCACAAAGAAATAGTCACCTCTGAAACAGTGTCGGGTTTTTTTTCAGGAACGACTGACTGATAAATTCAGAAATCAGATGAATTTTGTGTATGAATTTTCACCAATTATTTGATTTTGTTTTATCGAAACACTCATGTGATGAAAATGTAATTATTGCTTATATAAAATGTTATTGCATATTTTTGTCTTTATAATCGCATATTCATTTCCATCACCTATAAGATGACTCGGTGAACTATATTCTGCTATATTGATCGCATATTTTGTAAAGGTTTTCCTCTGTCTTGAAAGAAAGCTTGTAGAAATTTCAAAGCAACGTTTGATTTCAGGTTACGGTCATCTGTACCCAACAACCACTACAGGAAGAGCCTTGACGATAGTTTATTCGATTATAGGAATCCCTCTATTCCTAATAGCCCTCACAGATTTTGGTAAATTGTTCACCAGAGGAATAAAATTCTTATGGTCTTTCGTCAGAAGGGTTTATTACACCGGTAGCTGTAGAAGAGTTAGAAAAAGTGGACATGTACAGGTTAGTATGCAACTATCTAAATGAGCTCATGAAATAATCTGCTACAGAATTCATTTAAAATCTACTATTAGGATGGTTTGAATTCAGTCAAATTTACCTACACTTCCTCAGTTCAATTACAATGAATTTCATTCGTGAAAAAAATTTACTGAATTTCCCCAAGATTTTCATTACCAGATTTCGAATAATGTGCCATTTGTCCATCATCAGAAGTGGTTCATAACATCATGATGAGCCCAACCATGCTCTGCTATTTCTGATTTGCTGGATCCTCCTCCCTGTGTGTATTTCTTGTGATTGGCAATGCGAATTTCCAATTACCTCGTTATACCGATATGTGATTCTCCGCACTCGTAGAGTATCCGGTAAATGCAATTCTTGGGATTTCAGTTCTGGTTTTCGTGATGCTGCTACGGATAGTGTTCCATCACCTGAAGCAGGTTCTGATATTATACTTGGACCCATTTCTTCTTATCCTTTTCGACAATTCTCTGATGTAGGGAAGTACAAATACTGGATATGGGGGCGTCTCTTCCTTGTGAGGCTCTTGCTGTCTTTTAGCCAAAGTCTGTACCACCATCACTTTGGAGTAACCATTCCATTGAAGGTCATTTTTGATGATGCTTAGTTCCTTTTCGAAACCTTCCATTCTATTACATAGTACGAAAGCACGGTCTACTAGTCTTGATGATTCCTCTCTCAGTCGACTGATGGTGGTTGGATTTCAGGTTCAGGTACTGTCTCATGTGAGAGGGTTTTCGGTATACATATGTTTTCCATTTAATGTCGGTCCTCTTCACCAATACGTCTAAGAATGGCAATTCGTTGTAAACTTTCTTCTCCATTGTGAAAGTGATGGAAGGACTTACGTTGTTGATGTGCTTCAGGAAGGTGTCTAGTTCTGCATTCCAATGATTCCATATTATGAAGGTGTCGTCAACGTATCTATTTTAACCAGACTGTGTCTTCTTGTGGGCTACTTCAATAGCCAGTTTCAAACCACTCCATGTGTATGTTTGCTATAACCGGTGAAAGTGGCGTTTTTTGCCGACTTTGAGCAGGCTTGTGATGAGTCTCAGAAAATAAAGTTTATTGTTTTATTGATTGAACCAGTGCCACCTAAGTTGGTATTTGATGTTGGAGGATTGGAATTCGAAATTGAGATGAGCTCATAAGACCCTGAAACTAATTTATAGAACACCGGTCCTTGATAGGTTACTTCCGATGGTGAGGGCAGTCAAAAGCTGTATTTTTTTTCTTTTTGGCATTACTGAGATGGGTTGAGTGATACGGAACGGCTTCATATCTGCTCAACCAGCTCTAATCAGCTTGACTCTTCCTGCACAACAACTATTTCAACCAGTTTGAACGAAATTATGTGATGAAATGGCTGAGACACGAGTTTCGCTAGACAATAGCTTCCTCAGGCGAGGTTATACAAATCAACGTATTCAAAAAACATTTAATTGTGAGATTTTCACTATAAACAGTTTTATGGAAACACCATACAATGGGTTCATCGGGCATGTCTTTACTCATACAAATTGGTTGAAATAATATACCAGGGTGGTCCAAGAAGTGCATAGTCTGACCTAGAGATTACAGTAGTTGTTTGAAAAATATCACGTTATTAGAGAGTACACTATCTTTAAAGCTTGTTTCGAATTTGAAAACACTGCATTGTTTACTATTTGTTTGGCAGCCATCGATAGCGAACGTTTTTGGTTCGTTTACAACAGTAAAATATTGGGTAGCATAGTTAAAACGAGCTGCCAAGACGAGCATTGCAGTGATCGACTAAATGGAGGGAATACTCTAGTAATGACAGCCTCAATGGCAAATTATCATGAAAAAATAATATATACAAATGGTAAAAACATGGAAAAATCATATTCCAATTCAACTACGTGTAAAAAATTGTAAACCCCCAATAAAATAATTCGTTGTGTTATGGTATCGTTCAAATACAGTTTGTTTCATTCAATAAATAATTTCATGGACAATTGTCATTATCAATATTCTATTTTTACAGGAAATTTTCAAAGGAGCCCAGTTGATGTACGACATAGCCACCTTCCGGAGAGCTTCCAACCAAGAACCCGCAATAGACCCAGAGAACCCTGAAACCGCTAAGTCCCAAAACTCCATCCCCACCACAGCTATATCTGAAGACGCAACTCCTACAACTCCAGCCATATCAAACTACGAAATCGATGACGAGTTCAACCTACCAATCTCCGTAGCTCTCTTCATCCTCATCACTTACATCTTCTGTGGAGCCCTCATCTACTCAGTGTGGGAACAGTGGGACTTTTTCGCGTCCTTCTACTTCGTTTTCATCTCCATGTCCACCATAGGCTTTGGGGATTTTGTTCCCAAGCATCCCATCTGCATGATAGTATCCATAGTGTATCTGGTCTTTGGACTGGCGTTGATGTCTATGTGCATCAACGTAGTGCAGTTGAAGCTCAGCGACACTTTCCAACAGGCTTCGGCCAAGTTGGGGGCTTCTATAGGATTCGAAGTGGATGATTCTGGAAGTATAATCACCGTAGATAATGTGACAGGAGCTGCAAAGGCCGAACTGCTCGTTCCAGATTCGAATATTATGTCTCCTCCCACTCCGGTTCATAAACCTTCTGGGAATGTTCCAAATACCACTGCTTTTCCTAGTACCGCTGCTACGCCTAGTAACTTCAATACACCTGATAGCGACTTCGCTGCATCTACACTGGGGAATCCCGCTACAGAAGACACTAGTAGTAAAAATAGTGATTGAAAAAGCCATGGAGAACAAGCGAATAATTGTGATATTGTTTCGGAGATTGGACTCCTTTTGCCAAACTTCAAGTGCAATAGTTTTTTGACAGTTATACCTTTTCAATGTAGGTAATGATTTTTTCAAATGATCCAACTGCATATATGAACTTCCTGAGGAACTTGTTCAGAAATGTAGAATTTTCGAAGAAACGGATTGAAATCCCCAAGTTCAGTATTTGTTTGATTTGATTGCATTTTCTAGTCATACTTCATGATTTTTTAGTTATTTATTATCAAAATGAATGTCTTACATTTTATTTACTCTGGACATATTTGGGTGTGATATACGTGCCTTTTAGTTAGTGTTTAGATGAGATAGATGTTAAGTTTTATTCACATATTGGCATTGAATTGTTCAATAAACTATTTTATTCATATTTTTGTTGTAATTTTCTCAAATATATAACATTCGTCGACCCTTTTCTACCTGCCGTCATGCTGTTTGCTATTCATGAGCTTCTTCGAATGGGATTCCATTATCGGTTGAGAGTAACAGCTACTTCTTTTCCATTGAAATTATCCGAGTGCATCTCTATTGGCTCAACCATAATTATTTTTTATTGGATTACAAGCCTGAAACCTCAAATTTGATTCGAAAATCAGTGAAAGTCATTATATCTCATCTTCGGGTTCTACAGAAGACTCAATCCCATCAATATTAGGGCCAAACGAGGCTCCCGAAGGCTCACAGGCCTTATATAAAACCGATTTTCAACAGTTACGAATTATATGTTGAATAATTAGAGGTTGAATTTTCATTTTTCATGTTGATATTCTAGCAAAAATTAGTTCAAATACCCCATTTATTTTTAATTTGGTAAAAAATTGTTTTATGACATATTGAGGATAATATTCCTAAGAGTAGATTAAAGTTCTTTCATTATATGATATGATATTCATACAGACTGCCTTGAAAATTTGAGATAAGAAAAAATATTTTATAATTGTTTTATCGCTTCAACAGAAATGTTTTCTGACCTTCACCATGATTTCTAATATCGTGTCCTCATAATAATCTTATATTTTCAAGTTCTTAGAAAATATGATGGACGGATAATCCTTTTATAAGCCTTATACATCTTCATTAGTACGAATGGAAATAGAAAATTCGATTTTTTCAAAAAAATGTGAAGATTTTTCATATATATTCCTTTGAGATAGAACCTGAATATCTCTCCTGATAGAACTTCCAGTGATAGAGTATCAACTGATTCCAGTTAGAGTCCAATTATTTCTTGTGACTGAAATATCACATAAACTCTTTGAGAAAGTCAGGATATTTATCGTGAGCTGAGTGAAAATCAGAAAGCCAAATGCATGGGAAGAATATTAAATTTTTTACTCTCTATCGTTTCTTCACAATGTTTACTGTGAAGAACTAGTTTTCCAATAATATCTGCCAAATGTGTTTTTGAATTAACCTTAGTCTTGCAAAAAAATGTCGTCCACGAGAGAAAAAGGGGCGTCCATAAAAAAATCATCTTGCCGGTGCGGATAGCCCCGGCCCCCATGCGGAGCCGGATAGCTATTTCCCTGTATAAATTTCAAATTAGTATTTTTGAAAATAAACAAACATTATATTTATAGACTACTTATCAAGCTAATTATTCATTTTGAAAAATTTTTTTTTACTGCTTGATAGAAATTAAAAAAGCATATAACATGAATTCATTTTTGGGAAAGAAAGTTTTTGGCTTTCTACTACTCCATCTTGATACATCAAGATGGAGTAGTAGAAAGCCAAAAACTTTCTTTCCCAAAAATTAATCACTCCTAAAAATATAACCCCTTCAGTTCAAATGAATTCATTGTTATTCAATGATTGCAATATATTTTCTCTGATAAGTTTTATTGTTTTTTGGGAAATGAACATCATTTTAATTATTGGAAGAACTTTCTCAGTACTCCTCATACGTCATATGACTATTTCTATGGTATGTTCACAGTATCGTTGTATAAAAATCACTGTATACTCAAATCTGACAAACGTAATCAAAATGCATGAACCGATAATAATTCAAGTTATTGCACTGGTTCTGAATGAATTCAGGTCAAGTTCAAAGTGAATGTTACCTACCACAAAATAAATGTTATTGCTCACAATCTGACATAACTGCAAATACAATTGAAACAAAATAAAACAGAATATTTCTCCTCCGATACTAGTCACTATCCACTATAAATAAAAATATCATAGAAGAATATAAGACACTGAGGCATATCCTTATTTTCTGCATTTAGTCTCTATCTTTCACCACCAACTGTTGAACTATTTAAAACATGAATCCAAAAGGCCAAATATATGTCCTTGAGAAATATTTTAGAATACTATGAATTTTATTCATAACAAAGAAAAAATGGGCTTTAGGGACTTGACACTAAGAATTTGGAACCTCTGATGTAAAATGTCTCATCTTTTGATGAAAAAAAAAGAGTTTTCAATGGTGAAAGTGATTTGACTCAGCTTGATTATGGGTTTCCATATGTTGCTTATCTCTACGCTAGCTTGGCTGAATGAGTCGTTGGATAACATATATGCAGATTCTTTGAATTTCTTCCTAATTCAGTGTTCCTCCCTGTAGATGATCTCAGCTTGGGACCAATTATTGTCATGCTTCAAAGCCCTCTTGCTGTTACCGATTGGGATTCACTGCACTCACAGGGTAACCGGTAATGCAATTTTTGGAATATCAGCCGGGGTTTGGTGGCCTGGTTTTCGTGAGGGTGCTCCCCGTTGGATTACTGGATCCGAAGCAGGTTCTAATGTTGTACTTGGACACAATTCTTTCTATCCTTTTCGACAATCCTCTGATATAGGGGAGTGCAATCGATGATTTTGATGGCTTATATTCCTTGCTAGGTTCTTGTTGTCTTTCGGCCAAACTCTATTCCACCATCACTTTGGAGAAACCATTTCGTAGAATATTTTTTCTGCTGATGTCTAACTTCTTTTTAGAAACCTTCCTATGTATTATAGAGCCCGAAAGAGCGGTCTACTAGATTCTTGATGATTTCTCTTTTGGTAGATTGATGGTGGTTGGATTCTTGATTTAGATACTGTTTGGACTTCCTTCCACATAGGAACATGATGGAAGGTGTTAAGAGGTTCTTCAGAAAGGTGTCTATTTCTGTATTCCCATGGTTCCATATTATGAAGATGTCATCAACGTATCTCAACCAGAGTCGGGGCTTCTTGTAGGCTTCTTCAACGGCCGAGTTTTCAATAGTCAACAATTGTGGAGTACATCGAAGTTTCTTGGAAGTTGGGATCAAGCCTGTTTTGAAATAAGTGCCATGCAAATGGAAATCTTCATTTAAGTATAAACACCATCAATTTATCACTTTTTTAAGGGTAATATTCACATGTAAATATGAACAATGTACAAACGTCCAATGTATAGGTCTGACTTCGGATTAACAAAGACAGATTTACTCGCCACCCCATCAGATATTTTCTACCATTCAGCTGATTAGGTTCGTGAATAATTTTTTTAATAAACTTTGTACCAGCTCCCGAAAACATATATTCACACCAATTACCTTCCACATGCCATAAATAAGAAAGCGATTTATTGGCTTTGAAAAAGTTTTCACAAAATACTTAAATGTCTGATAATGTCATTATGAACTTTCTTTTGTACTGATTTAGGCAAGAAAACTGAAAACACCCTTGTTATATTTGTCTCAGTTCTATTTGAACTGAGACAAACGCATAAACAGATACGCCGGATACATACATCAATCATATTCTCATGTAGGGCCCCTGACCCAAAGAAGAAAATTTGAACAATTCATTTCTCTTCTATAGTTTCAACAAGTCCGTTTCATATTGTTTTGATGCATTGAATACACATTTCTGCAGTTTCATTTGGCTACTTCATCATGATCAATAATCCTGGGAAAGAACTCCGGAAGGAATAATGATGACTAATGAAAGCATTAACAATGAACCAAAAATGTTATCAGCGTCTTCGAAATTGTCTATCCCCAAACAACTTTCAATCATATAGGCTTCTGATGGTCATAGTTTTCAATTTTATTTGCTCATTTTGATGTGACTTCTAAGAGAAAGTTCGTGTTTTCGTATTAATTTTTTTCAGAATTGCTATTGGCCAAAGAAAGTCAGATATTCATATTTTCAATGCGCTCAATTCAGGAATTAGGAATTGCTGGGAGCTCCAGCATATACCAATTACTTTGATATCAATCTTAACTTTCTTGATTATTAGACAATTTTGTATTTTGGTCGTACTAACCTTCAAAACGTTGATAAATGTCAATATTTTGGAAGAACGATCACAATTCAATTCGCAAGTCAAAGCAGAAACCTCTGCTAGAGATTTTTGTATCGATCAGAAAAGTAAGAAGTAAGGCAATATATGCGTGACATACAGAATATAAGATGAATTCGAAGATCTCTGGTCATAATTCTACCCAATGCAATAAAAAACTCAGAAAATCCAAATGAAGATATTGAGGACAAATGTGTAACGAGGTCTCGGAATAAAACTTTGCCAACGTCTCCAGAAAATTATCTTGGAAAAAAGTTTCAAAAGGAACTGTTTGGTGAAAATTTGATAGGGAAATATACTAACAGCCAGAAAAAAGATACCAGTGATCGGAAAATTCGCTCAGTAGTTAACTAGACGTAGTCATAAGAGAAACTTACACTTCCCGTACAAGGTACGTGGGAAGGATATTCAGTCTAAAGAATCAAATGGGCCATCACCACAATATTGAAAATATGTAACATTCGATAAAAATATTATATTTTGGATGTTACGGATTGAAGCTGTTGTCTATATACAACATATCGATATCGCTTCATCGCCTTTTTTCTCCTGAAGACAATGGAGTTTAATTCCTGCACAAAAGTAGAATTTTAGCAAGAGAAACTATTTTTCCAATCATAGGTGAAAGATGTTTTGTGGTTAAAGAATCAACAACACCTCAGTGACCGTATGAAATTGCTTGAGTCTGTTTGACACATCAGCGTCCACTACAGCTTTTCTAGAGGTGATGCTGATCTTTCAAAATTGTTTATATAATCAATAAATAGCAATTAGTCGCATCAGGAATCACCATCCTCATGGAATCCATGTAGTAATTAGTATAAATATTCAGACCACCCAGTCGCAGCTGGGTGGAAATACGTAGATATACTATACTGATGGGTCCAATATGGCTGAAGATGTTTTTTCAACCTCTCCGTACCAGTTCTGAACATCCTTACTAATTTTCAAGCAGAAGTGCGTGTTCGAAAGACGTATTGTCGCGAGTGTTTCAAAAGGACCAATATTGTTTCAGAAACTACACCAAAGGCTATGGAATCATCAAGCTCTTGAAATGATTGAATTGACTGGCAAAACGAAATCAATCGATCTTGATAAAGGTCCAAGAGAATTGAAAAAATCGGGAAGCTATACGCAAAGGGAGGAAAAAGCTCTTTTCTCCTAAATTGGAACCTTTCTGCTGACTCTCAAATTGTCACATGAAAGTAATAGTTTGGAAACACTAAAAGGAATACACGATTCCACTTTCTCTTGTTGCACATTTGTCCTTTCTTCCCCAGGAAATGGTTCAATGGACCAGTGCAGATGTGGCAAGTGGTACCACTTTGACGATTTTGGCGAAAAGAGTGTAATTAGTTACTTAAGTTGCTGAACCAAGACAAAATCATGTTTGTGATATATCAAGTTAGGTTAGGTCAAAAGTGTGTGGGTCTATTAGACCCTCCACTCGAACACGCAAGGGTATATTGTGGCTCATACCGTTTCACACTCGACCAAATGAATCCAGCTTCTTAACGAAACCGATAAGTTTGTATGGTGAGTGGTCTTTCAGGTCGATTGGTAGGAGTACGGCTCTGCCGAACTCCAAAAACCTGTTTCATTCCCCAGCGGAGCAGACATAAAGTATGTGCTCCGCTGTATCATTATTTTCCAAACAGAGGCGACAATATGTTACGTCTTCCTATTGAAGAGAGTCGTTTTTGGCAATTTGCTACCAATTTAAATATTGCTCGGTAGGAGCCGAAAACTTCCAACGCCGCTTGACTGTCCGAGAATATTGACTTGTGTATGATGTTGGATTCTTCCAATCTCTCCACACATACAATTCAATATCGTAAATTTCCGCTTGAAATACAGTCGCTTAGGTTCCTAGGCAGGTTAATATCTCTGTCCTGGGTCTGAGACTGAAAGCACCTCCACCAGAACCGGAAGGTGTTTTTGATCCATTTGTGAATCAAAAACTATCTGCTCCTAATATTTCCTTCTTCCGGAGGATCCAGTCCTCTCTATTCGGGAACAGTTCTTTATAAGGCAGTTCGTAGTTGACAGTTGGAGGCATAAAGCCAGAGGTCACTTCCATAATGCTGTGACTTCCAGTGTCAATCAAAAATCCGTTGCACTCTGCATAATTATCAAACTATGGAATTGTGAAAAAAGTTTTCAATTAACAGTGTAACTGTATATTGGCCTTGTTGCACATTCCTCAAGCACTGATTGTCCTGCCCACTTAGTTTCCTGAGCTACTGCGATGGTGAGTGTAGTTTTGATTTCAAGCTTTCAAGGCTAACTTTCACATTTTTCTCGGTCTGAGTATTGTTCCCAAATTCCACGTATTCACTTCCGATTGGAGCCATTTTCATTGTCATGATTTTGTTTCTGTTGTTATATTTTCTTTTTTACGCATGTTTACTCTTCACAATTTTTAAACAAACTCCACCATGATTTAAGAATTTTGCTTCATAATATTACACTCAACATTGATTTAAAAAATTGCCTACCGTGTAGAACTTGATAGACTTGCTCTTCACCAGTCACCGGCTCATTTTTTTCCACAAATCCGAACCTCAACCTTCAATAGTAATCGCGCATGTTTGACCTTCCGAAATCGGCGATACGAAATGGAGGCGTGTCAGTTCGGCTACTCGCCGAATGGACATCGGCAGGCCCCGGCAGAATTTCAGACGTGCCTGCTGTAGTTTACAAACATTGGAAGTGTGACAGTCAGTGACAGCGTTTTGGTTAGTTTCACGTGGCCAAAATCGTGGCACTACGCGGACTCGCAGACAGATTTTCTCATGGTATGTGAAGAATTATCGCCAGCTATGTCGACATATCTAATTGGAGGAATCGAGGGGTGAGTATGCTTGACAGCATTGGAATTTTTCGTGGTGTTCATGATCAGGGAGCCTGCAATTCGGAGTTGGGGCAATACATCAATATCCCCATGCTCATTCACACGATATACCAGTTTTCAGTTGGTGCTTCATTGAGGGACGTCAAGCTAAGTTCGAGAAAAATTAGGCTTCGGTAGCTGCTGTAAAACATAACCTCAAAAATATTTTTTTAAATCCCCAGTGGTAGATTGTGTAGAGAAACATTTCTAGTTTGTTTAGTTGCCTGATTTCTTGAGAACCCAATATGTTTTTGCTGATTCTTTGAGTTGTGTCTACTAAATTTTCGCAAGACTATTTTGGTAGGTATCGCTTTCCAACTTGTGGAAACCGTTCATATTATTGTACACATTCTCTAATAGAAATGACACGTTAAAAGGTAAGACCTCGTTAGTCCTTAGCTCGCACAAGTTTCGACTTCTGAGGGTTGTCGTTCGTAGGGGGCAATAGCTGGTTAACGAAAAACATATTTTTTTAACATATGTTAAAACTTTTGGAGGGTCAGCTACTAACATAAATCCAAATGTAAAGTAGACAAATATCATAAAAAAATTGAGTGTTTTCTGTAAAATGACACATAGCATTACCTAATGACCAGGGACGAATTATCTTCTTACTTTTCAAGAACCTTTCACATGTTGCACCAAGATTTGAAGCGTTTTGGTTTTTCAATTTTGCAACCTCTCGCTCCCAAATCTAAAGTTTTCAAGATTGCACCAACACGATTTTTCGATTTTCCCTCCTTGTCCGTCCCAATTCATCAATTGGATTAGATATGCTGTTCATTTCATAAAATATAAGAATACTCTATACCTTCGCATCAACTGTTAAGTGATAGAAACGTCAATTTACTGTCAGAATTGTCAATTGTAAAAGGTTATCAAACCCAATCACTCATCCAAAGAGCTCACTATTTGCTCAAATGTAATTTTCCAAGTAGTTGAGTGAATTTTATTCAAAGATATCAACCTAACTCTAACTACTTATCCCAATTGTCCACATCAACTCATTAACAAAAATAAATTGGTTTGATGATTTATGGCCAAGTCAGCTGTATATAGATACTAAAAAGAAGGTCATATTCATAAAATAGTTGTGAGTCAACCAATCTTTGGACAGAATCCTCCGCAATGTGGTGAACTTCCAAAAAATAAAATTATACTTACAATAATAACTAACCTAATTTTCGGGTATCATGGATTAAAGAGGCTCCCAGAAGCGGTAGTTGCAAAGCCAAAATTTGACAACGATGGCCGACGAAATTTTTCACCGATCTTTCCCTGTAGCTTTCACTGCAAGGTTACTAGCTGAAAATCAGAGCCTTGGTAATCTGGTATTCGAAGATTGAGTTCTCTGACGATCCTATACACAGCATCCTTCTGAAGGAAGACGTCTTCCCCACTGACTCAGGCTTGTCCGTCAAGGGCAGCAATACATTTTTGGTCCACCTAACCAAACACCACTGATGAGACCTGCGGTCGAAACAGAGATTTTTGGTGTTGATTAATGAATAAGTTGTGTATGCTTTCCGATTTTCAGCTACAATAATACAGTGCATTTCTTTAATGTCCCCCCCACTTTTAATTTTTGAACGGGTCAACTCGAAAAATTAAAATTTGGGATAATTAAATTAATGCATGAATACTTCATTTTGAGGTGAAATTGACAGATGTAAATTTCAAGATAGCGACTGGGCGCCATATGGGAAAAAAATTAAATGGACAGGGGGGTCTCGTGACACATCTTTTTGAAGCTCCTGACAAATGCTTCAAAACACTAGAATATAATTTCAATATCTTCAACTACTACAAAATGGCGGAACTTTTAATAATTGTCTGTATACATTGACATTTAACTACATAATATGAGGTAATAAGCTTAGGGTCTGTTCAGAAGATGCTCGAAATGGTTGCCTTAAACTTCTTGACATATGAACAGCCTATCCGAAATTCCACGCCGAACATTTCCGAACACAATAACGTCAATATCTCTACAAATATTTTTTATTCTCTGCCATATATCCAATATTGAAGCAGGTTCAGTTTCGTATACCTTTGCTTCGAATAGCCCCATAAAAAAATCCAAAGGTGTCAAATCTGGCGAGCGGGCTGGCCATTCTGTAGGACCATGACGGCCAATCCAACGACCGGGAAAAGTAGTATCCAAATAGATTCTTTGCCTGGAGTAATGTGAAGGTGCTGCATTTTGTTGGAATACAATATCCATATCGAATTCATTAGGATTGGCTTCGACGATTTCAGTGATGAGAGGGTCAGCAGTAGTTTCCAGCATATTCAAATACAGTTCCCCTGTTGAATTTTGATCAATGAATAGATGTCCTACAATATCGTTTCCCAATATTCCTGTCCAAACGGTAATTTTTTCTGTATATTGGGTACGTTTCCCGGAAAACGTGAGGGTTGGTGTCACTCCAATAAAAGCAATTTTCTATGTGAATGTTGCCGTTTAAAAACTGTACATTCGTCACTAAAACAAATATTGAAGAGATAGGTAGAATGCGTTGCAATGGTTCACGTAATGATTTCGCAGAATTCTCTTCTTTGATCAGGGTCATCTTCAGTTAATTGGTGGTATGGATGATACAAATTCCTCTTTGAAAGTATCCACACAGTAGAAGGATACACCTCACAAACAATCGCGACGGAATAAGAAGACTGTTCAGGATTTACTACCATTTCATCAATTATTTGCACTTGCTGTTCTTCCGGTACGGACGGATGACCTGGGGGCTTTTTGCTGTGTACACTACCGGTAGTTGTGAATTTGGATAAAAGTTCCCTCAAATATTTTATACGGAAAGGACGATACGGAAGACGTTCATTGAAAATCCTTTCGGTCTCGTGAAAGTTACACGTCACTCCGTAAATGAAAGTCGCTTCAATTTTTTCTTCCAATGGACGAGCATTGGTCATTTTAGCGATTGTCGACGTGGTACCTTTCTACTAGTAAAACCGAAAATTAAATGAAAATATTCTAACTGAACAATAATGTTCATTATCGTACTGACATTCTCTCTCTCTCTCTCTTCTGTAATGGCCGCTGCTTCCTATTCAGGCGCAATTGGGGCCAGCTCAATACGGGGGGTTGTCCTTG
>WOGP01001847.1:0-18005 GCA_015342065.1 Leptinotarsa undecemlineata
GGAAGTGGTAATCACCGACCAGTTATCCTCCTACGAACAGAATATTAGGTGGTATGTACTATTGAAATATTTTGAAAAAAAAAAACATTTACCGAAACAGGACTTCTTGTACCATTCAAAAGTTTCTATATGCTTGTTTCCAGCTGAGAAAACTTTTCCTTTGACTTACTATTCAAATGGAAGCCAATCAATTAGATATCATTCATAGTGAACAATCATAGGTAAGGTTAGGTTAGGATCGAAGTGAGTGGGTCTGTTCGACCCTCCACCATGACTCTTTAGGGTTTATTGTGACTCACATTCATTCACGCTCGACCAAATGAACCCAGCTTCTTATCGAATCCAATAAGTTTATTTGGTGAGCGGTCTTTAAGGTCAGATGATAAGAGTACGGCTCCGCCAAACTCTGAAACCTGATTTAATCCCCGGTGGGGCAGGTACAAAGTATGTGCTCTGCTGTTTCATCATTTTCCAAACAGAGGCGACTCGCACTGTCTTCCGACATTCCGAATCTCTGCATATGATGATTCAAATGAGAGTGACCTTGTGGTACGCCTGTTAATTATAGTAGTTTATCACTACCATAGGCTAACAACTATTTGGTATTAGGCTTCGAAAGGGTGAATAAACGCCTTGAAGTGAGCCAATCCTGAAAGATTTTGCCAGAAGCTTCTTGCCATCCAGGTGTTCAATATTTGTTTGGCATAGCCCAAAGCGACGCCGATGACAGCTTCTGGTCCTATGAAGCTGATTGCAACACCCTCCTTTGCAAGGAAGGCAGCAGCCTCATTGCCTTCCAAGCCAGTATGGCCAAGAATCCAGACCAGAGACAATCTGTTAAGTCTTCCAATCGAGGAGAGTCATTTTTAGCAATTTGCTACCAATTCAGAAGTTGCTCGGTAGGAACCAAGAGCTTCCAACGCGCTTGATTGTCCGAGAATATTTTCATTGACTTGTGTATAAGGCTGGAATCTATAATCTCTCCGGACACTAATTAACGAGGACAATGATACTATAATGAGTATACACATGTAGACATCAATCCGTCAATATAAAAATATATTTTTGTCGAGAGCAGTTCCATTTCTTACTTCAATTAATTTTAAATATCAATTTTTGAGTATTTAGAGAGACGGTTGAAGAAACATGGAGAAAATCAATTCGGTGATTTCGAAGCAATATCATATGGAAATAGCTATATGTTGTAATTGTTGTTCTGTTGTTGTTTCAGAAATAAAATTGAAAATATGTGCGAAAACACATTTCGAAGATTGAAAAGCAGTCAAACAAGACCATTATAACAATGTTCCCTTGAACGTATTTCTTTACAATTAGTTAGATATTTTTGAGTTAGCACGTAATAGTATCACATGAAGTTATTGAGATAACGATAACAATGATAATGATAATCTTAGAAATAATAATAATAAACGTCTTTGTATTTGTCATTCTCATGCTGCAATTTTACATACTATAAAAATGAAAAATACTACAGTTTTCCAAATGAAAATAGAAGGCGAACTTCAGTTTTCATAGTGACGCATCACTATTGATTGCTTTTCCACCGTACCTTAATATCCTTAGACATAACATGTCGGAAAATAAATTGAACTCTCAACAAGACATCTCTTCTTTTCTTATATGAAGTTTTCTAATCAATACTTTTTATTACATTGATTTTGATAAGTAATATAATGTTTGGATGAAACTGAAACTGATGTATCTTGAGCATACAGTATGTAGCTGAGAGAATTAAAAAATATTCAGTAAATTCATTTACATGAAACTTGAATAAAGTGTACCTTCCAATTTCTCTTTAGTCAATTATTGATTTTATATTTTTGATACTTCATTACAACAATTTTGTGTAATCGTCACAGTTGACTGATCTGTTGAGATCACTGAATATCTTTAATCATTAGTCACCTCTTTTCAATGATTCACTTTCTGTTAGAATCAGTGATCATTTTTTTCAAGTACAGGACACAAGCACTACATAAAAATCTTTGAGGCCCTATAAGATCGATGCCTTTGCGATAGTAGCGACGCTGGACTCAAATCGCTGGAGACTAAATTCATTTGGAGAAATATCCTCATATTCTATCCTACATACGGCGCCATTCGTGAGATATATCCCATTGTATACAATAGAAATACTCTTGAAGACAATGTTTATACTGAACCTTGTTGATCATCAGTACGTACCTTCGTATATATCTTCACAAAGTCATTAAAAAGTCTATAAATGAAATATATCATACTGAAACTGAAACCACACTTCTTTGTTTCGTAAGTTCTGCTTGTCACTTTTCTCATGAATCAGTGCCACTTCTTCTTTTCTAAACATGTAAAGAAATTTATCTGTACAAAAAGACATGTATATCAATTCTTTACTGATGGTACAAATTTTTTTTCTCAGTGACTGATAAGAGGAATTAGTCACTCTGTCCAAGCTATTTTCGATAACTTGATGATACCTTTAGAATAACGTGTTCTGAACCCCTATTTCTTTACTTGATATCATTCGTGTTCCGCGAAAAATCATTTATATAACTTTCTTCCTGCGAGATGAGTGGATACTGAGCTTAACTTCATTTCAGGACTGTATCAATATCCGGAGCACGGGTAACTTCGGTAAGAGTTCTGAATTTTGGGAGGTCAAGGGCATATTGCTTGAGGATTGATGTAGCAGCAGGTGATGTTCAGATTTTCCTCAGAGTTCCAGCCCTGGGCGATCCAAGAGTTATGATTGAAGTTTATGGCTACTGATTCAACAACATGAAATACATAGTTTCTGAACAGTTGCTGCTATAGTTTTATTTCACTATCATTATTTACTTTGAACGTATATGATAATAGTTAAAGTTCATGTCTGTTCATTCCAATGTTCAGAATCTTCTTCATACATTACATTTCTTTCCTGTATTACTTCAAATTTTATATAGATGAATATGTGTATTGAGTCAGATTTTTCAAACCCAGAAATATGAATCATAATTTGTGTGAATCTACAGGAGAATTACTTAGAGGAATGGAAAATCTTCACACTAGAACAACCACATTAGAATAATCATTGCCAATTATTTGTGATTCTATTCAAAAATTACATTGTGATACAGAAATTGAAGAATATTATGTATTCATTCATATTTCTACTATCAGTTTCTAGAAATATTGTGAATTGCGGGGAAAATCAAACTCCGCTAATACAGAGGAAATTTGTTTTTATCTATTTGATTTCACAATATGATTGTGTATGGAAATGAATAGACACAAATTAATTCAATATATGATGTCTACGATATAACGAACTGCATCCAAAGATTCATTTTCTACATTTGATTATGATGGGCAAAAGTCATCTTGAAAATACTAAGACGTTTGAGGTGAGTCTCAATATAAATTGTTACTTGAAGACATTATATAATTTATAAAATATTTAGACAACTCCGCTTTCTGCTTTGATAAGTTTGTTTAGGATTGAAATGGACACAAATATGTCTCGGCAAAATCCGGTCGCTGGAATTGCAAAGTCTGCTTACCAAAAGCATGAAATACTGTTTCGAACCAGAAAACTGGATACACCTCAGCAATTTTTTATGCTTCATAAAGCCTAAATCAGACCTTCTTTGGAGTATTGTTTTCATGAACGAAACTCTGTCTCAATGCATACCCTAAAGCTTCTGGATTCCATCCGCCTGATTGAAGTTACGAACATTATTTGCAACCTTGTTGGTATGGAAAATCGTAGAAACGTTGAAAATTTTTCTCTCTATCATAAATACATCCACGGGAGGTGTTCAACTGACTTGGCACATTTGATTCCATCAAGAGCGGTACGTATCACAAATACGCGACGGGCTGTGGCTTCTGATTCAACTCAGTACACCTAGAACTTCACTGTTTAAGAACTTTTTCATTTGGAGAACTGCGTTTATGTGGAATAAACTTCCTGAGAACGTTTTCCCAAATAGGTTCAATCTCCAGCGATTAAAATCCAATGTGAATCGCTACTTTTGCACAAGCCCCGCTCTTAGAGCGCTTTAAGGATTTCCCTGTAATGCTTGTGTTTTGTCTTTGAAAAAAATACATTATGCATTCACAAATATATTCAGATGGCGTTTGAAAGTAGATTCATTCAGTGCTTCCCGATTTTTTCGAATATGAGTCGCTACCATAGAATCATGGTCATCCTTTTGAAATATAGATTTCTAAAATGAAATACAACGTCTATTTTTCAAACTGTGGTTTTGATTCCTTCACTTTTGATTTGATAAAAGTGTTTTGGAAGGCAAATTCATTTCCGTCGATAGTTATTTGGCGCAGTAGGTAGAATAAAATAATACACTTCTGAACGCAATCTGATTTTCAATGACAAATTTTTGTAACTTCCAGAATATTTCAAGAACAACGATTTTCAATAAACTTTTATTGAAATTATAATTTACTTAGAAAACTTTTGGACATTTTAGGAATATCGAAACATAATCCAATCAAGTAGTTGACTTAATTTCATATATTTCATGTATCCGACATCGAAATAAATCGTATTTTGAGGTTACAAGAAGTTCTGTAGGGAAATTTCGATATTTTGAATGCTGGAGATTCAATTAGATTACTTTGGTGCCTTCAGTAAATCGTAGTGAGCCTGCAAGCCAATTTTAAAATAACTTCAGCAATTATTTATTGCCGTACGGCTAGACTACACCTTCACTCAGCTTACTATCAAGAAACTTCCCAAATTGTAATTGAAACTTCGGATTAGAAATTAGATCAGCAGCATATGGAAATGACTACGTAGAGCCGAATATTTCGGAATGTTATCCAGGGTATTAGAGTTCTCGTAAAGTTTTTCGACTAAATTCATATATTTAATTTTCATAGTTGAATAGTTCATAGCGCTACGAGAGATTTCTTATGAAAAAATATGTCACGGTGAAATTACCGCCACTATTATTGAAATGGAGCTACTTAATAAAATTTAATATTACCGTGAAAGAAGCTGAATTTTTCTGATTTAAAAGTTACCAATTCGAGTAAAATAACCCTCAAGTTGGCAATTTTCTGAGAATTCGTCGCTCCCGTTTCGTTCTTGGCAGAGATTGGTGTAACAACTGACCGCCTTCGGGAGTATCGTTTATTATAAATATTCATGGATTGAGTATTTTGTCAGTTCCTCAGATGAGTCATGTCCATTGCTTATTTGGTATCCACGCAGGCTTGTCCTTCAAGAATGATGATTCTGATAATGCAATCGATGACTATTAGCGTGAAATTTCCAGCTAAGTTGATGAACAACTATACTTTTTGATGTGTGAAATATCAAATCAGCTGAGAAACGAATTCACCTAATTTTCAATCATAATTTTGAAACAAGTTCTCTGCAAAGCACATCCAATTATTTTCTCTGCAAACTCTGCAACAAGAAAATTAATAATTAATATTTAGAAGTGCAACAACTTTTAATTACGTGCAGGATGAATGAAAATTTAACGAAATACAAAGAGTGCAGTGTACTTATCTAGAATCTCTAGAATATCTAGAGAAAATTTTCAGCCTGTTAACGTCTTGCTTGTTTGTTTTCCTGATAACGTCGCATGTGGTAACTGTTGCTCACTTTTTAGTGGACATTTCATGCATTTACAATACTAATCAACTGAATCAACTTAAATTTGAGGACTGTATTTTTTAAACAGACTTCGCTTCGTGAAAACTGTCCAAGATAACAATAAACAAGTATTCAGTTCACTAATTTGTTTTGTTGTATATCAAAGTAATGATTTGTGGTGGATATGAATTTCGATGATCCCAGTTTTCCATTGTTGCCTACATCATCATTTAACAATTCTGTCATATTTTCCTCCGCTCCATAATCTCTTCCTTCCAATGATTTTATCCAGTATCCTGATTTTTTGGCTTCCGGTCCACTCGCTCAATAGATCCGATTATATGATGAGAACTGTTCGGGTAGTGAAAACTACAGAAGACAGATCAAAACAAAGCATGATATTCGAATCCAATCTAGATGCAATACTAAGAATGCCCGTGGATAACACAGTTCCGAAGTACAACTTTCAAAAAGATTTCAAAATCACCATAACAAGTAGAGATGACTGGCAAAACGACCCACCGGTGAAAGCGGAAGAAGGTTGATATACAAATGGCTCAAAAACCCAAGAAGGAGTAGAAGCCGATATGTACCGAGGTAGAGCATTGGCCATCAAATACTGTATAGGGAAAATAAACAGACAGAAGTTCACAAATGGAACTATTGCTATTTTCTCCGATAGCCAGGTGGCAGTTGAGGCGCTCATTTCAAATATTCTCAAGACTGCTGGGAAGCTGCCTGAGCACACTGAAGGAGTTAAGTACCCAAAATAGGGTCACTCTAGCTTGAGAGTCACAAGGGCAATGGAAAGGCCGATGTTCTAGCCCGTGGAGGCGCATCCAAGGCTATGATCGATCAAGAACCCTTCTGTCCAAAAACATCCATGAATTCATGGATGCAAGCCGAATCGATAGGTAGGTGGAATAAGCTTCCAGGAATAAGGCAGGCAGAAGAGTTCATAAAGAAACCATCACCAAGATTCACCAAGACCTGCAAAACTACAACCGTAAGGTTGTGAGGTCATTACTGGGTACATTAACGAGGCAAAACTCTGTGAATGGGAACCGATAGCAAGGCTGAGACACGCAACATACGGGAAAGAGAAGCCAGAGGATGCCAGCTATATGAAAGGGTCAGTGTCAAGGCTATGGAGTCTCATCGTAGGGATCAAGCTAGACAATGAGCTCTAACAACCAAGGAGCATCACAACAGATCTAAAAAGATCGCAGTGAATTAGGCTATAGACCAGCTCCCCGAGAATCTGATCTAATGCTACTCGGATTCGTTTTTGTTTGCTTGGTGAAATGCGAGTTTACAGTTTGTTTATGGAAATAAAACAAGTTTTTGTTTCTGTTTTTGAAAACTGAACTAGTACCAAGCGAGTCCGTCGGGTAAAAATCCGTCTTTAGTTGTATTTAGTTTGCACCGATCTCATTCCACATTTTTTTGAAGGTGGTTGGCAATGTTTCTTGATAAATTCCATCACCCCTAGTTTATAAAAACGCAAGGTAACGAGGTAAGGTAACAAAGTTGAAGCATTGAGAAAACACACTTGCATACTAGATAAAAAGTAAGGTAAGGTAACGTCGGTAAGGCAAGGTAACGCAAGGTAACAAGTTGGCTATTCTTAACTTTCTGCGTTGCGTTTTTACCTGCGACCAATCAGAAAGCGCCATATTACAAACGGATATATATCCGAATGGTTTAAAGATAATGTCACCAAATAAACTTCAACGTCACATTGTGAAATTAAATTTTTTTCATGAATATAAATACAAAAATTGCCGCGATCGTGTCAATAGTAAATGTGTTTCTTTTACTCAAGAGAAAGAAACGAAAAAGAAGGAGGTTTAATATTAGACCCATTCTGAGAAGCATAAAGGCTCAGGGGTAACTTCAGTTATTCAGAAGAATGAAAAATGATGAGTATTAACTTTTTGTGTACACAAGAATTAACAAAATATGTTTTGAACATTTAGTGAGATTGTTAGCCCCTTCATTGTTTGAAAAAAGATATGGATCGATATCTCCAGAAGAGAAATTGGCTATAACACTCCAGTAAAGTGAATTATTGAAATTGTAAATCTGTTTAATCCATTTTCAAGTGATGAAAATTTCAAAGATATTGAATTTCAGGAAAACTAAAAATTTATCTGGTAGCAAAAACTTGAATTACTCCATATCAGGAAAAATATATAATAGCGTATAAAACCAAAAATTGCGTATCATAGAAAATTTCCAACAAAAATTGTTAGTCGAAAACCTAGTCAGAGTTATAAAAAACTCAATTTAAAAACGAATTCTTCTCCTTGTGACATGCTTCTATTTCTAGGTTAGTTACAAGTGACATTTCAGAAAAAAGTGGTTGGTGTTTTCCGCCGCCTACTATTTCAAATTCATAATACACCACCAAAAACCAATTTACCAGCTAAAGAATGAAGGTAAAAAACATTTTAATTACTTTTGGAATATTGACTGCATCAGTCGTACCAACCATGTCATTAACCTTAAAAGAGTAAAATACAGAGATATGTAACCAAAAAGCAGCTCCGTACATTTTTTACATTTTTATTGGAAAAATGTTGATTATTAAAGTGAAAAGTGTTGAAGAAGGAGGAATAAGGTGTAAAGGAGACCTAGTGAAGAAATGCTTGTGTTTTTAAATAGTTTATTTTTGTGAAAAAGAATGTTGAAAATTTGCCCTTTCCTGAACTTCGAAGGGCTGCAACTTTGTAATAAAGAAAAGCGCCGCTTTTATTTTTTGGATTCGTAATCTACGCATCAAAATACGTAAATACACAAAATCGCAGGGTGCCCTCGAAACAAAAATTCATCCTGTCTCTTAAAACTTTATATCGCCTTTGACATTGCTCCTCTGGTAGCCCTACTATTTTGGCAATCACCTGCCATGCCTTCTCCTTCATTAATTTGTTTTTAAAATTTTTATCTTCTTCATCATGAATTATCGGGTATTGTTCTATTGATGATATCAAATATGCGTCCTCGATAATTTTGTTGAAATGAAAGTTATTATTTATTTCATATGAATGATTGCTGCTGTCAGGATTATGGAAATGAAATGTCAATATTTGTTCAATTTCATTTTATGTATTCCTGCCAACCAAAAAATTATCAGAACCCATAATTACTATGGCAGTTCTTCATACTTTACTTTTTCGTGAACGTCAAAAAATGGATACTTTACTTTACCTATCTGCATCACTTTACCTTACCTTGCTTTATTATAAACTAGGGGTCAGACTTGGTAGTCTAAACTAATAAAATTTAATGTTATTCCAGATCTGTAAAATCTCTCTGCTCCATCAAAATTCGCATACTTCGATTGCTAGGTAAGGTTCAAAGTAAATGATTCTATTCGACCATTAGTAGTAGTAGTAGCGGTGTTACTTAACGAAGCCGATTAGTTTGTATGGTGAGTAGTCTTTGAGGTCAGATGGTGAGAGGACGGCTCTGCCGAACTCTAAAAACCTAATTTGGTCCCCAGCAGGGCAGGCACAAAGTATGTGCTCTGCTGTTTCATCATTTTCCAAACTGACTTCCGATATAATTATATTAATCAATCGAACCGTATAGATGATAAGTTGATTACTTGAATAAGACCATTTTGGAAGTGGTAAATCATCATGCTCCGACAAAAACGTTAATTTTTAACTCGGGCAAAAGGAGAAACTAGCCCTGGATAACGGGTAATATGAAATTGTTGCAAAAACTGAGAGACACGGCTTTGAATAGATATAAAACATGTAAACTGCAGCCCCATTGGGAATATTATAAATACTTGCAAAATTTTACATCTTCGGCCATAAAATGAGAGGAGAAGGCATATTTAGATTTCAAACTCTCTAACTGTACCTTCAAAGAAAAATGGAAAGAAATGAAAAAACTGAATATAACCCTTAAAAAAATACAGGAATCATTAAAACATCCCCAAGAATATACCAATTTTTCAATTAATGAACTCGGAGATGATCGATTGCCTGATAAAGATATATCAAATTATTATAATAATAGTGAGGTGGATGAATCGGAAAAATTTTTCATTGAACATACAACTGAAGATGAAGTAATGCAGATTATTAAAAACATCAAAACAAATGCTTTTGGTCATGATAATATGAACAGTCAAATCATTATACTTCGTTGTCCATTTATTATACCCTTTTTGACGAAAATTTTCAATGCCTGTATATATGAAAATTATTTCCCTATCGCCTGGAAAAGAGCATTCATTTTACCTTTGCCTAAAGTTCCTGATGCAATCGATTTTAGCGAGTTGCGAAGTATAAGTATTCTTCCAATTCTATCTGAAATTTTAGAAAAACAAATCCGTACATATAATTCAAATAGAAAACTACTTCCTGAACATCAGTCTGGCTTTTGGAGCGGATAAAGTTGTTCTTCGGCCTTGAGTGTTGTTACTGATGATAAAGTCGATAGACGAGAACAAAATGTTCGTACTCATTATGATAGATTATTCCCGTGCCTTTCATACGATTAACCATGAGATACTATTATCAATTGTACATCACCTTGGATTCAGCAGGACGTCAGTGGAACTCATCAAATCGTATTTAACATATCGTCAATAACATGTGAAGATTGATAATGAAATTTCAGATAGTCTAACCATTCAACGAGGTGTATCATAGGGTAGTATTCTTAGTCCTCTTTTATATACATTATATACTTCGAACTGTCATCATCATTTTTCCTATTGTAATTATCATTTATTTGCCGATGATACTCAAGTGTACTTTTTTCAATATGGACGAAATTGAAAATGCTAATGTTATAATTAATGCAGACCTATCGCGGCTCGTAACATTATCGAAAAAACATTTTCTAAAAATCAATTCTTCAAAATCTTCTGCCATTTCATTCGGAAATGAAATTCAAAAAAGTAGTACGTATAGATCACGAATCTGTATCAATGATGATGTTATCATTTACAGCGATCATGTGAAAAATCTTGGTTTACATCTGGATTCAAAATTGTGGTTCGATAAATATGTTACTTTCAAACTGAAAACGGCATACGCAGCTCTGAAATTGTAATATCGTCATCGAAATTAAATGAATTCAAAAACAAAAAAAATTTTTTCTGACTCGATGATTTTATCACATTTCAACCATTGTGACACAATAAATTGATAGACGTAGCCGTTACTACGTGGTAGGAGATCATAATGAAAAGAGAAATGAAAATTTCTATGTTTTATACAACTTTTAATTATAACTAACGTTACTGCAGTTTCGTCCTATATGGACATTTTCAAATTTACTTACACAATAAACTGTTGTGTAAATGAGTTTGACGAAACTGGACGAAACTGCAGTAACGTTAGTTACAATTAAAAGTGGTATAAAGCATAACAGTTAATGGTCCTTTTCTTCAGAAATCTGATGCCTTTCGTATCCAAAAGGTACAAAATTCATGTCTGCGTTTGATTTATCATCTCAAAAGAAGAGATAGGATTTCACATAAGGTTGAAGAAATGGGCTGGTTAAATATATGTAATCGTCGCTTACTACATTCTCGTTGTTTTTTTTTTATAAAATCGTTAAAACTGATACACCTGAATATTTGTGCAGGAGAGTCACACACAGGACAGATGTTCATAATCTTAACTTGAGAAGAACGAATCTTATTGATATACCAATGCATAACAAAGAAATATTCAATTCTTCTTTTTCTTATCAGATTGCTATAATTTTCTTTTCACTTGATATACCCGATTTTGCATTGTCTCTGAATTCTTTAAAAAAAAACAAAAAAATTGTTGACTCACCAATGATATAACCTAGTGAATAAAATGGGTTTTTTTTGTAATCATTGGTGTATTATAAATAATTATTTCAGTTTATATTTGCTTAACCAATGATATATATAAGTATTAATTATCTATATAGGTTATAAGTACTCACTTTATTATAACTAAGTAGATTTTCATTATTGATTCATGTTTTTTTTAGGGGAGTGTGGAAGAATCGGTCAACTGACCTAACACTACTTCTTTTGTTTTGCTGTCTTCTTTAGGTTAATTTTAACAATTCTGTAATTATTTTAACGGAAACAATAAACAATTTATTATTGATTCAAGGTACATCGTTCTACAAAAGTACTATCGAAGTGAAGCCAATTTTGAAAGATAAAACGGGTTTCCTTTCTTTGGCCCGTGACATGTCATGCCCAGGTGTAAGGTTGATCCAGCATGGAATAGAATTTTATTTGTGTTTTTCTCAATATTCAAATGGAGACACCACAACTAATATCAATCGAAATCGAAATGAATAATTACCAGCAATTTCATGTCCAACCATTAATTTTGATTCATTTTTGGATAACTTGTCTACACTCGAAAACAACTGCAATTTATTAATCAAATTAAATGTTATGTCACAACATGGGTTATTAAATTATAAATTCACACATGTAACGTATTGTCATCAGCTTTTCCATCTGTTGTTGATGACATTTTCATTGGTATCAAAATTGGAGAGAATTGGCAGTATCTGAATAAGTTGACAGTGAAGAAATAAATCAAAATTGTGTGGAAATGTTTAGATAAAACTATTTCTGTTTTTATATAACAAATGATAGTGAAAACTATTCTCTTTTTTTTTTTCTTTCAGGAACAAACTGAAAGAGGAGTATATCTCATACGATATCTTCATTCTTAGCAAATTGAATAACACAAAAATAACTTTTATTATCAAATTACACACCAAAAATATTGATCATTTATCAAAAATTCTGCATTACAAAATAAATGAATGGCAGTTTTAGCCACTACATACTAGTCACAGAATCACAGAAACAAATGTTTACACGTGGGAAAGTCTCTATTCGTTTTCGATCACGTGAGTATTGATTATTCCGTCGTTATACTTTACAATGAATATTTTATTATTGATATTTACAGAATATTATGTTGCTTCTTCTGACTGACAGTAATTCACTACACTAAACAATCACAATAACGCAGAAAATTCACTCCTAAACTGTTTCAGTCTACTTTGTCTCTTGAAGATGACAACTTGGTTGGCGAGACGCGCGTCAGAAACAGTATTGCAGTTCTCGTATTCTTGAAAGAGCTCCGAAATCGAATAAGCGATGCGTGTTCTTTGAATCGAGTGTTAATGGCTCGCTGTGTCTGACCGACACGATTTACCATTTTACTCACTTCCGTAAATTTCTATTCGAAATCATTGATGCATACCCCGTTTAATATGAATAGAGATCATTTCAAGAGCTCTCATTTGATGAAATGGGAGTCAATAAAAGTATTGCAGCGTTCGAAATAAGTACTTGTTCTCGGATTTTTTTCACTCCAGAAGTTTCAGTTTCACCTTTGATTCCATAAATATTTGCTATTTGATGCTGTTTAATTTACATTGAACAGCATGTTTGTTTACAACCAATGAAATAACAATATGCGTTATTGAATTTCATTTAATATTATTCGTTGAATGAAAACTCTCCGTGAGAAAATTCAATTCTTTTGCGAATGTTTCGAAAACAATATTCACATAGGCAAATGGACTGCATTTTACGAATCCTTTGATATATATTCGCTATATATTTTGCATCGATCTATTGAACGGCATCAGTAAAAATTGAATTTTTTGATAGCTGTGTACACATATGACGGTACCTGTATTGTAACGTTTGAAAATATGTAGATTGTTGCATCCACGCTATGGTGAAATGATTGAAACAATTAGTGGAGAGAGAAAAATTGAAAATATTTTTGACTTTAGCGAGCACACACAAGGATTGAGTAATTAAAGGTTTCAATTGAGAGCAATTACATGGCGATATAAGAATTGCTAAACATATTGTATATGGATTTTTCAAATATTCCTCAGTTTTTTCTTCTCTGAATCCTATCTCTGTTTTTGACCAAATCATTCAAATCCTATCGATGAAAACAAAGCATTTCCATGCCTTCTAATGAGTCTATGTTTGCCACGTTATTAATTCACGTATGAATAAATTATACATTGGTAACAAAATAAACTGATTGAATCATTTATCAGTTAATAAATTTGTCAACGCTATATTTCGGATTTTTGTCCATGGTCTGCAGGTTTTTTCACTTGAAGTTTCGTCTACTGAGGTAGACAATATACAAAGGCAATGAGGTAACGTTCGAAGTATTCGAGTTCTTCTCAACGTAGAAACAAGAATGCTGGAATTTGTCTCTAATTTTATATTAATCTAGGTGAGCGTTTCGTTTCTCTCAATTAGGTAAAATTACGATGTTTGGGTGAAATTGAGGACAGATAGCCAGATTTCATTAATGTTAATTGCGTCTTTCATTACACGTCTTTTGAAACGATATCATTCGTTTCAATAATTTTGGAAAGGGGATTTGGATTTGTAATATATCACTACTAGTATTAAAATCAATTTCAAATCACAATTTGTCAAACTTTGAATGATAACACAATCAGTAATTTGGCTGGTATATAGGCAGATGAGTACTGATAAAATTTTGAAATATTCTCTTCTGTCTATAAATAAAGCATTATTTTTGCAGGGGAATTTTCTCTCTGTAATTATAATTCATTAATTCATGTCCATATCCATGCTGCAGCATGTTAGTTTTATAACTTAATACTTCAAGTAGATATTGATATTGATTGATTGATATATTGATATTGATATATTGATATTGAAGTACAGTTTATATATTTACATGTAACATATCGTGGTTTTCAAAAGTCTCAGATCCAGTAACTTGACCTAGATATGTTTATCTGTTCTGCCATGTACTAGATCTATAGACTTTCTAAAAAAGTGTACATTTTATGATTATAACTAAGCAGTGAGTAGAGAAAAATTTTGTAGAAAAATTAACATGATAGATTCAATGAATTTTTTTAATTTTCAAAAACAATTAATAGAAAGGAAAAAAAATAACAAATAATGATATAATATAAATTGCCAATGGTGAGGATTCCAAACCGTTTCAAGCAGGGTCAGTTACATGCTGTACAAAAAACCCTTTTATGGTTTTTCTTTTGCATTATCCGTTTGCAATTATTGTTTGAGAGACATTTTGGTGGAGAATTATGATTTGCCACAGTCTAAAAATATAGACGTTATATTTATTGTAGAACAAGTAAACTACCGACTCCCAATAATAAAAACAGTTTTCTCTAATGAAGAAAACAAAACAAATACCAACTAATTTAGTGTTTTTTTTTTATTTTAGGAAAACGTTTTCATTACCGGAACTCAATAGTTTACTCGTTTTACAATAATGTCACTGAATTCTAAATTTACCTATAACAATATAGGAAAACGACAAAAATAACAGATTAAAACGTTTCGGGAACCAATTCCATTTCGAATGATAGCAATTGTTTCGAAATGCCCTTTTTCTTTCGTGCAAATCAATTTCCATATCGAAATAATTGTTTTGAAAAGGTTTTTTCATTATAGACTATATCTGAAAGACATTTTAATGCATCTTAGTGGGGAGTTTTTATTATAGTTATTTTGATTACTACCTATTTGAAAATTTTCCACATTTTTTGTTTGACGATGGAGATGTAGACAAATCTAAAGAAATCAACTATAAACGTTTAAGCCAGTCTCGAATATACCTACACAGTAGGTTGAATGGACTGACGTCTATCAGAAAACAAGTACTCCCCTGGCTAATACCACGAAGGGCGTTGGATTATATCCGACAGGCGTCAGTGCAGAAATCTTCACAGAAAATTTCCTGCATATGCCAATTGGCAATACAACTAAAAGAGTCGACCTTCAATTTTGGACGGGCACACTTGGAGACCAGTTTCAGGCTCATTAGCCACTCGTCAGTACAAGATTATGGCCATCATCGACCTAAAGTCAATGATATTCCATAATTGATAATCGGAATTCTTTCAGAGTAGTTCATTCCTCTTCCTAAGTTGGAGCGAACAACAAAATGCCACTCCATCTAGTGGACGAGGTACTAACCAACTACATATCCGAAATTTGCCTGATTCCTCTAAATAAGGAAGAACAACTTTTTTAATTAGTCAGTGGGCTATGCTTGAAGACTGGCAGTAAACAAATGTAAAGAAATGAACTTAGGAGGAGGAATGAAATACTCTAAAAGAATTCCGAATTATGGAATATCTTGCACTGAGTGGCTAATGAGCTCCAAAATTAGACGTCGACTCTTTCAGTTATATTGCCAATTGCATAAGCAGGAAATTTTCTGTGAAGATTCCTGCACTGACGCCTGTCGGATATAATCCAATGCTCTTCGTGGTAATATCCAGGGGTGTAGTTGTTTTCTGATAGGCGTCAGTCCATTCAACCTACTGTGTAAGAATATTCGAGACTGACTTGGACGTTTGAAGTTCATTTCTTTAGATTTGTTTACTGCCAGATTTCAAGCATAACCCACTGACTAATAAGAAAGGGATCTAGACAACCTAAAAGCTTTACTCTCATTTTTAAACGGTTTTATTTAGCTTTCCATTTTTGTTCGTTTGAGTCAAATTGAGTAATTGAAGTTTGACCCCCTTTCTATAATAAATTCTGTATCATTGTAAATCCAAGATGGCCGCAGCAACAATATGGCGGATTACATATTTTTTCACAACTACCTCAATATGGGTATCAAATGACATGACTTGACTAGTACTATAGTAGTACACTACTATAGTACTACACTACAAATATGGATCTCCCATGCAAAACAAGATTTAGTATCGTGTCGAGAACCGTCTGGCATTAGGGTAGATAAAAGGGAAAAGAGTACTTTTGCAATTTTGCCCAAAATTGCCTTTTCTTCAGAAAAACTTAGCGTTTTCTCCTCAAGACTCGGGCACATGTTGCATATAATGCCTTTCCCCTCTATTAGACCTCTGGGGGGTCGACCGTTATCATGTCTATTACTCATAGAAATAATATGGTCAATAATAATAAAACTAAAAGAAACAACAACATTAAAGAATAGAAACTATATGAAATAAGTAAAAGAAAATTCATGTTGAACGGTTTTATTGAAAAAAAAAAGATAATGATGATGTAGATAATGTACTAAAAACTGAAAAATTATTCGGAAGGTCCTAGGTAGCAGTCATCACACCACTCTCCTCAGCAATCTAGTGTAATATTTATATTTATTAAGGTTACGCTACGATCAACAATTTCATTTATTTTTCATCTGATCAGTACCGTAGATTGCTGAAGAGAGGGGTGTGATGATTTCCACCTAGGACCTTCCGAATTATTGTTTAATTTTCTGGGCATTATCTACATCATATTTGTCTCTTGGTTTCAATAAAACCGTTTAACATAAAAATGTTCTTCACTTATCTTATTCATATGTGGAATCACCTGACAAGTCAGTGTAGATAGACTATTTTAACTCAACTTATTTATTATATTCTCTATGACTGCAATATCTTTCATATTCACCTTGTGATATTCGTGTGAAAGCGTTTGTATGATCTGTGTCTGTGTCTTATAGTGTAGGGAGGGTGAGTGTAGGCCCATAGCACTTAGGCCACATGTGACCCATTATACATCCTCCAGAGGAGTTGTCCTCCTAGGTCATCGTTTCCAGGCAGATGGACATGTCTCTGGGAGAAATCCCCTTTATATCGGCAGGTGTCGACCAAGACTCGCTGAACACACACTCTCTTATTGACGATAACTCCGGACATTCGCATAGGACATGCCGGACAGTTTCATCTTCCCGTTCACACATACTGCATAGGAGTGTATCCACTAGCCCCATATTGTGAAGGTGTTTCTTTAGTTGACAGTGGCCAGTCAGAAATCCTACTGTTAAGCGGCACCAGCTTCCCAGGGTCGCCCAGGGTGATCCTAGCAAGATTGCATCCCTTGATTTCATCCCATATCTTTAGGGATTGAGCATGGGTGTGGCATTTGGCTAGTTTCGTAGTTGTCGAAGTCATCAGGCCGTAGGTGCCACTGGGTCCTAAAATTCTTAGTCCAGCCGCTTCCTTGGTTGAGGAGTCGGCAATGCGGCCCTGTCGTGCCCTTCAACACACCTCAGGATAATGTTATTAACTACCGAGGCTTTGGCTAAATCTTGGTGGCACTCTAGTACTAACCCTGAGGTAACACGTTGTCTGTTATAGGGCTTGCTAATAGGGCTTGTCTGCTATCAATGCACATTGTTATGTTTCTGCCAGAAATTCCTTTCCTGTGTGCATGATGTAAAACTATGTTTTGTCAGTTTGGAATCGTTCATTTATAATTTTTTTAAATACTTTGAGATTTCTTCAAGTTTCTAGAAGTCTCTATACATTGGTCGGTCGGTAGCCAAGCGGTTCGGCGTGGGTGCTTTGTTCACTCACTCGAATTGACTGCCGTGTTGATCGGTGGTTCAAGCCC
>WOGP01001848.1:0-18004 GCA_015342065.1 Leptinotarsa undecemlineata
GGTCCGAGAATCATGTGCCCTGAGCAAGCGCAGTGAGGCTAGAATGACAGCCTTCTGCATCTGTGCGGCTAAGATTTCTGTCTTAGTGCGGCAAGTCTGTATGATTTTCAGATTCGAGAGTATGGATGACATTTTTCCACCACCCAGGACTCCAATAATCAGATCAACCATCTTGACAGAGTGATCTGGATAGAGTTCGAAGAGAAAATTTCGATATTTTTTCCGTTATCATTATTATTATAACAGATCAGAACTATTTTACATTACTAAGTTCGTAACGAGTTGACCAAGAAAAGATTAATGAATTAATCGATTTATGATCGCCATCTTGATTTTGTTTGTGAACAAATATCATATATACATTTTTTCTTTGTTATTGAAGTATTTGGTAAAAATTAAACTCCGTTGATACATCTCACATAAAATTAGTTTCTTTAAGCTGATGAAAATCTGTATGTCCGCTGATCTATTGAAAACGTTAGAAACGTTTTCATTTCCAAATCAAAACAAAATGAAAATCAACAAACATTTGAAGGTGACAGTTATCACTCACTATACGTTATGAAACTGGCCAATACTTGTTGAAAATCCATATGGTCTTCAAGTCACACTGTGTAGTGGGATTTTCACAGTTTACAAGAATTGCTGGTTTCTGTCTGATACGAAGGTTTGTAGTGTAGTGGGTTTATCATTAGCTTAATAACAGCTAGATCTTAGGTTGAAGGTGTAGCGAAGTTCACTTTTCAGGTAACGTTTTTCACTATACTCAAAATATCCATCGTTTTCTATAGGTACTTTGCAAGCCCTAAATAGGATTGAGGATATTTTACGGTAATACAACACCCGAAAAATGGACTTATCGCCCCAAAATAAACGTATTATATACGTAATATAATAATTGTAGATAACTGTTTCCATTTTCTAAAAAGTTTTCAATGAGAACAGCCTCTTAATTTGATCAGAAACTACAACTATGTAAATCCATTAAATCCATTCAGAAGTCCAGAAACATCAAAGTTCAGCCAAAAGGGCCGAGTAACAAAAAAGCATTGAAGAGTCGAAATTTTGACATTTATTTTCGAAATTATACAAAAGATCAATACTATATTCATCCAAACTACGTTCTATGAAAGACAACGAAGTATTGATATCGCGAAGTTTGACGGCAAACAAACTTATGAATACCCATATTGAATTTGTTCACGAACATTTTACTGCGGCGGACATTTGAACGATGTTATATTTTACATAAATAGACATCAATTGGTCCTTTGAACGAATAAAAAATGTCGATGATATCACACTTTGTTTTATTAAAATTCAAAAACAGGAAGCGCCTAATGAAATACCCTATACAATTAGTTTAGTATATTGTTCATCGTATAAGGAACTAAGATAAGGAACGAAAATAAGGAACTGTTATTGGTAGCTAGTGCGTTATTTTGGATGAAACCAAAAATTAGATACCGGAGAACTTGTATATTCTGAAAATTACCAACGGAAGGTTGACGATTCCTTCAAAAATGTATTAAAGCTAGTGAAATCATCAAATAGAAAAAAAGCGAAGAAAATAAGTTCGAAAAAATTGATGCGCCCATTCTACAGATTTTTTAACATGACACGACTACAACTAAACTCCATCATACGACTCGTGAGACAACACTACACCGGTAGCAATTATCGTTCCCACGGTTGGACCAACCAATATCGAACAATTTGTAGTACAACAAATTGCATCATTTATGAGATATTCCATATGGCTCTGATAGTAGAGTGACCACGCTATACAAATATACCACTGAACAAAAAATACATTTAATTTATACTAAGGTGGTCCTAGAAGTAGCTGGTACAACCAAGAAAAACCAAAAATTTTGGCAAAAATGTATTTATTCTCCAATATAATTTTCTTGCAGCTCTATACGCTTTTCCCAGCGACGTTAAATGAGTTCGATACCGTTTTGGTAATAACAACTGTATTGCTCTACAAACTAGCCATTGAATGCAGACATCACCTTTTCATCGTGGGAAAATCTTTGACCACTGAACCGTTTTTTCAAGTTTGGGAACAGAGAATAACTGGACGGGGCTGAATCTGGCAAATAGGGTGCATGAGGTAGCAATTCAAATTTTAATTCGTCAATTTTGGTCAAAGCGATAATGAAGTTTGTGAGCTGGTGCATTCTCTTGATGAAAAACACACTTTTTCCCCAAACAAATACGACCGCTTTCGCTCAATTCCTTCACTCAAACATTGTAATAAATTCGCATGGTTGTGAAACGACGCACGAATTCTGCTTTGTTGCCGTAAAACTTCGCTAAACACTTAATTGAAATATATTCACGACACTATCTTGTACACAGCTCTCATGCCCAAATTTCCTGCTAGCTTGCGCACATTCAGTCAAAGATCATTCAGTACCGCTTTGTGGATTTTCTTCACCATTTTTGAAGTTGTCACCTCATTTGGTCAACCACTGAGATGCTCGTCTAGGCAGCTCGCAAGGCCTATTTTAAACTCTGCTACTCAATATTTTTCTGTTATAAATGAAGGAATAGACTCACTAAGAGTAGAATCCAGTTCAGCTTTTATATTGGTTGGGCTGAGGCATTTAAAAAAAAGTATTGCACCCCGTAACGATGACCAAACTTCTCTATTTTCACAAATTCAATGAAAACGTCTGCTCTTGGTGACTGTTAAACTAATACTAAACAATGCAGCGTCCTAAAACTTGAAACATAATCTTTATAGATTCTGCATTTTTTATAGAGTGATATTTTTTCAAATAACTATCCTCATTTCTAGGTTAAGCTGGACACTTCTGGATATCACCATGGGAAGCCTGTACAGTCTTTCGATGAGATGATAATGTACATTAATCTGGAAACAGGTGTTTGCTCCGCACTTATGGATATTGTATCATCTATACATAAAATATATTAACTGTATGAATATTCTCATTATTGTGATTGCTTTTTGTATTACACTGTCACTGTAGTAGTATAGCTAACGTGGTTTTAGATACGATGGTAACCCATGCCATCGAGTTATTCATCGAGGTCATTAGGGGTGTGGTTGTTTGGGCTGAATAAGTGTGTAAAAAGGCCTTGTTTATGAATAACAATGGTAGGTAGTGTTGACAATGTGAGAGTTCTTGAGTAAACCTTGTTCTTGTAGATCGGCAATGACCAGAGGGTGTTGTAAGAAGAAGAGGCACAATCGACTGATAACACTTTGGGAGACCCCCAAACGAAGAGCTACATCATTTTGTCGCATGTCACCTTGAAGAAGCCCTACAGCTCTATTCATCTCAGCCAATGTTAAGTGATGGCGTTAAAGCACAATATTTCCAGTTTAATTGCTGAGCAGAACTGCATAGAATGTACAAACTCGACACTTTCAGATTATTCATTTTAGCCGAAAACCTAGTTTGTAAAAAACTTGATAAAGGAATAGTTACCGTTTTGTCAGGCTTTGTTCAACCCATAGAAATCTACAGGGTGGTCGAGTGTACCAATTTAATCGAAATTGAACGACCTCATGTATTTATTTTTATGATACTTAGTATGTTATAAAAATATCCCTAGACTTTTCCGATGTGTGTATATATATACCTATACATATGCTATCTTTGCTTTACTCTGTAGGTGAGAGTTCCATGTTAGCTTCCTGTCGTCGAGCTTCCTTTTCAGAGAAGATTAGTTTACTTTTGAAAATTTCGAGAAGTTTTGAGCCCGATAAACTTCTTTTCCTGGTGACAAGGACCGTCTCAGTCTTTTTAGGTTTGATCGACAGTGAGTGTACCTTACACCATGTTTCCATTAATTTGAGAACATCCTGCGCTCTATCGCAAAGTGTTTTCATCGGTTGTTGCTGGAGTGTCCAGGGCAAGCGTCGTCATTCACATTTTCTCGACATTGTGTGAGAAGCCTGTACCACTTGTGATCATTTTTTTGACTCCAAGTACAATCACCATATGCCACTGTCCACATTTAAAGAGTGGACATTTTTTTAACACAAAATTTGATCCACTTTTATGCCTCTCACCAGAAAACTAAAGTTGATTAACAGCTGAAACTGTGAACATATGTTCGAGACGAGTGTACTAACATAAAATAATTTTAAAAATCGTTAATCTTATGCACGTAGCCCGCGTAAGTTCAAAATTCATCTCATTTTTTTACAGTCTACGTATAGTACCTCCATAGCGATGTCATTTCCAAAATCAGTGATGTAAAGGAAATCCAAAACGATTCATTTTTCTCGTGATGATAAACATTGTTCAAATATGTATGTTTTTTTGTTAACCAGCTGTCGCTCCCCTACCTTAACGAGGTCTTATCTTTTAACGTATGATTCCTAGTACGACTTGGGCTATAGGAAGTGAAAATTGATCGTCCGGTCTCTGGGTTCTAATCACCGGTTTACATAGCGGTTGATTGAATAAGTGGAGCAAACCAGTCACGCTAACCCAACCGGCTATCGTCCCGTCAGCAATGAGAAGTGAAAAAACATTAATTTTCAGCAAATGTAGAGTAGAGTAATATTTAAGATTAAAGTAATACAAATTATGAAATTATGAACAACAAACATTAATTGGCGCTCCGGGTCGAGTTAATTGATTCCAGTGGCGCATTTGCTTTTTCAGCTGAAGGAATACCTGGAGAAACCTGCAGCACTACATCATCTGAACATCATGATCTGCCAAAGTCCTCTCTTTCATAAAACAAAATGTAGGGTGTCTCCAGAGGCTCCAGCTAATTAAAGACATCGCCAGAACACACGACTATCATCAAACTCAAACCAGTCCGTTTCGTTTTTCACCAATGCGTAATAATTATCAGATTCATCGCCAGAGCGACAGTGAACAACGATTGCGTGAAGATTATAATAGTGGTCTGCTAGATTGAAGTGTTCACCCATTTCGAACCATCGTGAGAGTTTGGTGCTTCCGTCAGAGGTTGAGTCATGTTTGAAGAAAGTGTGAAAGGAAAATTTACTAACATGCTGATTGATTAGGATCTCAATCAGTTTCTGCAATACCAAAAAAAGTATTGTTTAATTGGATCACACAGCAAAAAGAAAAAGTTGTTACGACTAGTATTATTCCTCAGCTGTCACGCGACAGCTGATTAACGGAAAAACAGCACTGCATTACTTCAACGAAAAAAATAATCATTATACTTCAAAATATTTCTCGTTGAACTCAAGCTGCGGGGATTTTCGCCACCCTTGTACAAGAAACCATTCATATTAGTGATTAGGAGACCAGTCTGTCATTTCCACTCATGCATTTTCTGATAACTTCCCAGTATTTTTCAGGAAGGTCAACAATTCCTAAAACAAGCTATATACAATTCCTCTGAGGATAACCTTCAAGCAAAACTCTAAAAATGACACTTTCAAATTTGAATGTAGTGACATTTCAACCTATTTTAAATTCAATATCAGTGTTGAAGATGAATTATTGTTGTATTCTGCAGATTAACAAAATATCTTTTTCTTTCAGTACTTCTGGAGAATTGGAGCAAATGGTCTACTACCAGATTATCCAGCATCGATTCACAGGTTATGGCATGGCCTACCACGCAATTTGACCCACGTAGATGCTGTCTATGAACGGAATGACGGTCGAATCGTATTCTTCATTGGAGACTTGTATTATGTGTTCACTACCAATAGGGTAGACAATGGTTATCCCAAGCCTCTTTCTCACCTTGGAATTTCCAAGGAGATTAAACATATAGATGGTGCAATGATATGGGGACACAATGGAAAAACATATTTCTATAGCGGAGACAGGTACTGGAGGTATGTGAATACAGTTTTATTCAATTTTTAATTTCCTATTTTGTGAATGAATTGAATGATCTTCATGAAAGTTTGAAAATATCCTCAAATATTTGTTTTCTGAATATTATTGTTTTATTTAAAATATCAAAATAGTTTACATAAGAATTTTTGTACATTACATGTAGGTATGTACAACGGGTGTACAAAACTGGAATATCCATTATACGTCCACATCTTGACGTACAGTGGATGTCCTCGCAACATCCATGGACGTTTGGACTTTGAGCCGGACGTGAAACGGACATCCATTGGATGTCTTATGCTGTGTGGGTTTTTTATGTGACATAAAATATGTTTCCTCTGTTTCTTATTTTGTATGGCCGTGTGCTTCCCTCTCGGGTGCATTTGGCCAATATCCTCCTGTCAACAGTCGACAGGAGTCGACTCAAGGCAATGTTGCCACCCCCCTAGTTACTTCAGTCATTTTATTGTTAATATAAAAACATGATTTTTTTTATTTGCCTTGTCCTCGCCAGCCTTTTAGTTTTTTCAGGCCCTCATTACGTGGTTATCTGGAACACCCCGGCCTGGATACCGGCTTGAATACAGGGGACTCTCACTTCACATTTGACAATACGTTCACTTCAAGACATATAACGGACATTCACTACACAAAAAAGAAGCCCCGCGATAGATGGTTTCCTTTTCTGTGGTGATAGCACATGGCAACCACGTACTTTCTCCGTGGTCGAATGTTATCGCTGTGACCGAACTCCCCGTAAAATCTGTTTTTCCGATAACTAACTGTCACCCTTTACGAACGACAACTCTCAAAAGTTGAAACTTGTGCGACCTAAGGACTAATGAGGTCTTACCGGTTAACGAGTGATTTCGAACACGGGTTGGACGATAAGAAGTGATAATCAATTGTCCGGCCTTGTTGTTCGAACCACCGGTTTGCAGAGCGGTCGTTTGACTGAGTGGAGATGACCACCCATGTCAACCCAGCAGGCTACCGTCCTACTAAATAAGAATTTTGTAATACTTTGGTTTTTTTTTAAGAAACAAGTGATTCTGATCTTTTTAATGATTAATAGAAGGGTTTTATTGGCATCAGCCAATCTTCTTCGCCTTTTATATATCATTTATTATATTTACTTTTCATACATTTAGTAACTGTTTAAATGTTGAACTAATATATTAGGCATCATGCGACAAGTACAATAAACTATAATGAAGATCATATAATATTTTTGATTTTTCCAGATTTGATGAAGCACTGCAATATATTGAGCTAGACTATCCCAGGCATATATCAAGATGGGGAGGTGTTGGCACAGATATTGATGCAGTATTTCAATGGAAGGATGGTGAGTTTATTTATATATTTATTATAATACGTAAATCAATTATAAGAACTCTTCTGATGCACTGTTTGGAACCTTTGGTGTAGTAATGAATATTACTGGAGTTAAATCCCAACACTAAACCGTTATTTTTAACACCTCGACACCTATTTCGATCACCAAGTGATTTTCTTTAAGAGGAAGATTAAACTTAATATTATACAGTGTCATCCCCAAAGTATGCACCATATTGGAAACTTATTTATTAGGGTTTTTCGACAGAAAGTATTTCTTGATAAAAGTTTGTGCATCCCCTAAAACTGAACATGCACCAACAAAATACAGTACAGCACACGTAACATACGAGGAGCCTTCAAATATTTGATTTTGTGACAAGAGTAAAGTATTCTTATTTTGTAAAATCTCGGGAAATGTTATTCAGAAAAGTTGTTCAGCATTGAAAACTACATCCAGATTTGAAGTCATGGTCATCTATGTGAAGTTTTATTTTTTTACCCATTTTTTTAATGGGGACTACGAAAAACAAATTTTTGCTAAAACGATAAATAGACAGCATCCTGTATACGGCAGTTCATTTTAAAAGTCTGTAATATTACAAATTACACAACTGTCGTGCTAACCACAATCAATTTTTTTAAAAAGTTAATTAATATTCAAAGTTTTTGGTGTGGTTATTTTTATTTTTTGTTATCACCGAAAATTACTCAAAACTATACAGTATTGTAACAAAAACTCAATTTTGTCCAAAATAAGTGTTTTAAGTTGAATCTCCAGAAAATCAATGAGTATGTTCCGAAATGCCTATTTTATTTTGATGTTTTATGATTTGGTATTATTAATATTAAGATATTGTCATAATACTCTATAAATTTGAGTAATTTTCGGTGTTAACAAAAAATAACTTTGCACCAAAAACTTTGAAAATTAATTTGCTTTTCAAAATTGAGCGTGGTTAACACCATAGTTGCTTAACCTAATTTTCATATTGTTCAACGAGACATATTCGTAGTAAATTATTATGTGTCAGAAGAGTTTGAAAAAAAACAATTCATCACAACGGAATTGTCATCTACAATTCTATTTCCCTGGAATTACAAAAAAGTTAATCGATATTGAAATTCAAGAATATGTTGAAATCGTATTTGCTCACAAATAAAAATATTTACAACATGATGTTTAACTAGTTTTATAATCCCGACATATATGAACATGTAATATTTCTGGGGATAATAATAAATATTAACATTGCGACGATTTTATGCTATCGAAATAAATTTATCAAAGAATTTGCATCAAATTTTGTGTCAAAAATAGAATTAATAGAATTAATTAAATAGAATTAAGATAGAATCAAAAACACTCGAAATGTTGACAGTGGCATACGGTGATTGTACTCTGAGTCAGAAAAATGTTTAAAGATATGAATTACTACGCACACCTTGGACGCCCTAACACATCAACAACCGACGAAAATGTTGAGAAAATGAAAAAAGTTGTTATGGTGAACCGTCGAATAACTATTAGAGAGATTACTGAGGATGTCGGCATATCTGTTGTCTCATGCTATGCAATTTTTTCGGAAATTTTAGGAATGAAGCGTGTGGCATGAAGTTCGTTTCGAAATTTTGACCAAAAAGCCGTCGCAACTGTGATACACAATTACCATCACCTTCTGATGACTTCAATGCAATTCAAACTGAGATAAGACATTTGTCATTTTTGGAAATCCGTTTCAGATGACTGTATTAAGGAAAGATCGTATCTACTAGAAAATAAATATTTTGAAATGAAATAATATCCATTCCACCCAACTACCTTCTCCGTAGGTTCTGGTGAATGCCTGCCGGAAAACAAATACTTTTCCGGCTAATACCACACCAGATATTGAATTATGTCCCACAGACATTTATGTATATTTGGGTCAGATATTTCCTGCACTGTTGAGAGGTAATACCTCGAAACCGGTTGGTAAGTGATCCATTCGAATAACTTCAGCATGGTCCTGCTGCTGGATGAACGAGAAACCTCTGCTAACCTCGCATAAATGTTTGTCGGATATCAATATCCAGCGTGGTATTAGTCGGGCAAGTAGTTGTTTTCCGGCAGGCATTTACCGGAACCTACGGTGTAGGTAGTTGGAAAAGTGGTTTTCACTAAAAGCTCATTCCGAGTCAGAAGTTTTACTACCCACGCAAGATGTTCTGATATAACTAAATTTTTTTCAGGAAAAACATATTTCTTCAAAGGAAAAGGTTTCTGGAAATTCAATGATCTCCATATGCGGGTTGAAAACAAAGAACAGACTCTATCAGCTCCCTTCTGGATGGGATGTACAACAAACTTCCGCCAAAATGATAAAGAAAAATCACCCAGGACTTCATTTGTACCAAGCAGAGCCAGTAAACAGGACACCCTGTATACATTTGTATTATCTATTATTTTTCTATTTTCAACTCGGGGATATGTGAGCAGTGTTAGAATATAAAGTGAATTCAGGTAAATAGTTTTCAATGACCCCTGGCAACTCGTACCAAATTGTCGGAAAGAGATGGCAGTAAGATTACACTAGTGTACTGTTTGAAAAATTATCTACCTAATTTTATGAAAGAACCATTCACTAAAACAGCAATTTTTTTATCAATCATGAATCTTTCAGTAATCTCAAAGAGGGCTGTGTGTTTTATTTGTTGCAAAGTTGACTTTAGGCACTATTCAGTGATTATCTCAGTTGGCCCAGGATTCTTGTTAAAGAAGGGTTTGTAAAATATCATGGAGAAAGAAATACATACAAGATATAAGCTTAAAGTTCAACTATTAAAAGAAGAGTGAAATAACGACTCAAGAAAATAGTAGTAAAAGTTTTGAAGTACTTTGATGATATAATTAATAAACCGAGTCTCAAATGATTGATCTCTCCAAAATACCTACACCGTAGATTCTGGTAAATGCCTACCGGAAAACCTTCTCCGGCTAAAACCACGCTGGATATTGAATTATATCCGACAGAAATTAATGGCAGATACCTTACAGCGGTTAGTCTCGCAGAAAGTTCTGAACCAAACAGCCACGAGATGGAGCCGTTACTAGTAAACAATCTTTCTTTTAGACAAAGGTTTCATAAACTCGCCTTGAAATTAATCGAGTCCCAGACACTTTGCTGTTTGGGTCGAATCTTTTCTGCACTGATGAGGGGTAATATCCCAAAACCAGTATATAGGTGATCTACTCCACTGATTTCAGCATGGTTCTGCTGCTGGGTCAAGAGAAACATCTGCAAGACTAACCTCTTTGAGGTATCTTCCATAAATGTCTGTTGGATATAATTCAATACACAGCGTGGTATTAGCCGGAGAAGTAGTTGTTTTTCGGCAGGCATTTACCAGAACCTATGGTGTAGGTCCTAGATTCCTAAATGGTGGTCCGCAGAACCCTGGGGTTCCTATGATAGGTCACAGGGGTTCCACACGCTCTGTCGAAGATCTAAATACCCTGCAATTGTTGAAAAAGCTATTTCAGTTCTGCTTCCATTTGTGACGACTTACCGATGCAAGTTTGAATTTTCAGCTTAGCTTACACAGAAGATAAATACAGAAACAGACTGGACGCAGTTTCGGATCTAGGCATCTAACTGTCGGACATTAGTACTATTATAAGAAAATATCTTGAAAAATTTCATCATCAAATAGTCGTTACATTATAATGATCATTTTTCATTCATAATGTTTCCCTTTTTTCAAGTCGTAACATGAAAATATTCAAACTAATAGGTAATATCGAAATGACTAGTGAGGGTTCTGTCGAAAAATTTAGGCTCAATTAGGGTTCCATGGCCAAATAAAATTGGAAACCCCTGGGTGTAGGTAATTGGGAGAGATGAATATTTCATTTTGGAATATTTATTTTCCATATATAAGTATTGTTTCTATCTTCATAAAAGACCTCCGTTCTTCCTGAGAGACATCTTACATCCCGTCTTTTTTCTATGGATTGTATATATAAATACTTGAAATTGGAAGAAAAATACAAATTCTTGGTTACAATTTTAGGAAATGTTAACCAACTGGTTCTGCAACTGCTCAACATTTTATTCATTTCATCTCATATCACATTCCACTTAGTACAAGTTCACAAATCGAAAAATGACCGAATTGCGGTGGATTTTATTCTTGGAAAAATATAAAAGTATTCAAAGTATATAGATAATTAATTATATTTCTCAATAAAAGAGTATATTTCGCTAAACGCCTTTTCTAAACGATTTGTCACTCAAATTATAGCAAAAATAGTTATCATCAATTGTTTAACCACACTTTCACCTCATTGCTGTAGGAATAAAAGTACCTAGTTGATTGTCTTAATGTGATCTGTCATATTATAAAATAAATTCCTAGTAACTATTAGCTCATTCAATTGATTTGTTATATACAGGGTGCAACAAAGTACGTTAAAAAGATTCAATTGACGTATTCCTGAGACAATATTAAGAAAAAAAGTTTTTATAAACTTGGGTACAGAAATTCTTTTTTTCGTAGTTACAGGGTGTTGAAATTGATTTTTTTGTTTGTTTTTGAAAATAACTCTTCCAAACATTAAGTTATTTGCACGAAATAAGGTAGCCGGGATTTTTTTGTCATGAGAAATCATAATTTTGTATTAATTTTCATGTCACATCTAGAGGGCGCTGCCTACGCTGTCATTATTTATTTCAAATTGTTCTAACTTTTTTGACAGTAAACTTGGTACTTTTCATGAAAGAAATTAATTCCCACACCTTTTTCAAGTAAAAAAGGTATTTCCTTAACAATGCTGGAGGTGATTGTTGTCGATATATTAACAAGTTTCTATAGCGATGCATATTACTTAGCTCCTAGGGCGCTTAGTGAAGTTGCTGAGAACATTACAAAAACTAAGTACTTGGTGGATCTCATCAAAATAAACAACTTTTTCCTATAAAATGTTTATCGAAAAACCATTAATTCTCGAGATACAAATTGTTGAAATGTTTCAAAACATGGCTGGTTTTTGTTATAGTTTTTTTGCAATTTTAATTATTTCTATTAAACATTGTATGGGAAAAAATATTTATTTTGACGAGGTCCACCACATACTTAGTTTTCGTAATGTTCTTGGCAACTTCACTTAGCGCTCTAGGAGCTAAGTAATATGTATTGATATAGAAAATTGTAAATATTTCGAAAATAATTACCTCCAACGTTGTTGAGGAAGTACCTTTTTTACTTGGAAAAAATGTAGCAACTAGGTTCTTCCATGAAAAGTGCCAAAAGTTTTCTGTCAAAAAAGTTAGGGTAGAGTCCACTAGATGTTACATGAAAATGAATACGAAATTATGGTTTCTCACGTCGAAAAAACACCGGGTACTAAATTTCTTGTAAATAACTTATATTTTGCAAAAGTAATTTTTCAAAAATGAACAAGAAAATTCAATTTCAACACCCGAAACAAAGCATTTCCGGACATAAGTTTATATAGACTTTTTCCTTACAATTGTATCAGAAATACGTTACTAGAATATTTTAACGCCGTGAATGTCATAATAATTACTTGAACTTTTATTCATTTTTTTTGGACTATATCAAATATTCAACCATATTTTTGTATGTTTCTCGATTTTTCTAAAGTTTGTTTTACACTACTCCATCCTATGAATCCGTTACTCAAGTATTCTGACTGTATCAAAGGCGAATTTTTTTGGGTGTCAATGGCATTGACTGCTTGATCATTTGCTCCGTGTTCTGGATATGCTTTCCGAGCATTATGGTTATTTTCCGTCAGTCAGTCAAGTAACGTGGCAAAATTATCCTTCAACTAGATGAATTGTTTTGAGAAAAATATCTGGGATATTTGGGATCGAATACAAGACTTTTTAATCGTGAGTCCGGCGCACTACAATTTCGCTAATTCACCTACAAGAGAAATATTGTATTTTGAAATGTTCAAAAATTTGTTTTTGATACAAGAAATGCGATGTTAGGAGAAATTGAAAACAGAGTTTCAAACTCCTGGGGATAGAGATATTCCACTAATGTCTAATTCCATGTTACCATGGAACTGAGATGAGCCATCTTGATTTAATTCAGAAGTGAGGTTAAAGTTAATATTGTACTTTTTTGAACTGGTTTCTCAAAAATTTAGATATTCAAAATCTAGTAAGTTGGCGCACTTGACGATAGAAACACATGTTCTCTCGTCGTTTTGAAATAAAAGTTCCAAAAGCAGAAACAATTTAATACATAACTGATCATATTATGAAGAATAAAAAATAACAGTTAAATTTGGAAAATAATGATGGTTCATAACAATAGGCTGCATGTAGATATTTTTATGTTGAACACCGTTTATATTTTAGTGAGTAGCTATGCAAAACACTTCTAGAATACAACTTTCGAAAAATGATAAAATAAATAGAAATTCAAACAGATACCCAAATGCACGAAAAACATGTGTGTTGTCTAAAGGGCTTGTCAGGTAGCTTCAGCGTAATACCAAGTGTGAATACCTATTTTTGAACACATTCAAAGTTATTTTTCCTGCAAAGTAGAATATGTCAAATATAGTAATTTCATATCTTTCTTAATCGCAGTTCCAACTAGTATACCGCAGGGATCTCATTTAGAACCATTACTTTTCAACCTATTTGTAAATAACTTCAATTAGGTTATTCTCTATGGTGACTTTCTTGTATTTGCTGATGATCTGAAGATGTTCAAAGTTATTCACAACTCATCTGATATTGAATATATCACGCTGGTGTGATATGAACTTATTGCAATTGAATATTGACGAGTGTCATACGTTTACTTTTTTCTGGAACAAAAATCCATATAAAAACAAACAAACTGGAAACAAATATAATCCAAAATGTAGACGTCACTCCTGACCCAAAAATGTAATTCAAAACCCGTATTGCTAACGTTACTTCTAGAGCACTGAAAAAATTTTGGGTTTCACCCTCAGATCTGTAGAGGAATTATCTCTCTCTTCCTTAAGAATCATATATTGTTCAATTGTTAGATCAATAATCAAATACAACTTCCACAATTTGGTGCTCTTCATATAATGTAGATATTGATATGCTTCAAAGTGTTCAAAACAAGTTTTAAGGCACTCTGTATACAAATTGGGATATCATATTGGTGAATATAACTATAAAATTATATTGGCTAATAGATTGGAATTAGATCTTACACCACTTCACAAAATAATCAATTAATTCCCCAAAACTTTGAATGTGAATCCAAAGAGAACAAGAAATACAGAAATCTTCAAAGTACCATTTTATTATACCAACTATGGCCAGAATGAGTGTATAGGTAGAATTTTGAGACTTGCAAACACTTACAATGTGGATTTAGAACTTTTTATTCTTCTTTGGAATCATTCAAAGAGACTGTGAAAAGTTTGTAATTGCTTAGCTTATTTTTTCTTCTTTTTTTCTTACATCTAGCTGACAGTTATTTGTGTGCATCTGTTACCTAATTATTTTTGTAAAAATGCTCAATGCTAGTTTCTAGCACGTCTGGGATAGCACTCTAACCAGACATAATAAACTTCTCTGTACTCTCACAGTTCAAAAAGGGTTGTTTGTAAAAATGTGTGAAAGAAATAAACATTGAAAATATGAAATGCACTCTACAGGAGCAATCTTGAACCTCTTCTTTGTACTATACCTTTCATTGAGCCATATATAGTTGAACATTTGCCCTTCTGAAGCTCTTCGAGTTATTCTCTACAGTTTTTAATCAAACTACTTGCTCAAATAATCTTACACTTGCCATCTCAATTTGCATAGTCCGCTAAAGTAATCTCTAATCGTTACTTTTAGAAACCACAGAACTTTTTTACAATTATATAAATTTGTCTATTATTATCGTACTAACGAAAAAATTCAATGACACAATTTCGTATTATTTGTTCATCTTTGTTCATACGCATTTTGCTGTGTAACATACATACGAAATAGCATCTGCGAGATTTTGACTCGACAATGGTAGATTTTTTGGTATTGCCACTTACTGGCCACACTGCCGTTTATTTCACTGAAGGCTTTTGTAACTGCCTTTTTTGTATTTCTTTTATTGATATCATATAGCAGTAGGTTTTATAGGATTTGGATATTTTTTACTGTTGGATATTCACTCACTTTAATAAAATTTAAGACTGAAATCTGATTAAAATCTTATACACCAACTGCCAATATGATAAACTTTTTCAAGATTTTGTGATAAAAAAATGTCAAAGGATTTAATATTTATTTTTTTTAATTAGGTATATTGAAGCATTGTAATCGTGAAATGGAATATTGCTTGAATTACTGTGATATAAATATTCTAGTTTTAATTGATATCCAAGTAATAATAACTCCGAGAAATTCAGAGTCATCTTTATTCACTTATTCAAACAATCTTCAAATCATTGAAATAATAATGTTTGAACATTTACCATCCTCGCCAACAATGGTGAAATTTCTTTTTCAATAAGAGATATTCAACATAAACCAGAACATTTTAGTTCTACACATATAATATGATAGATTATGTAAGTTTTTGTAATAAGGTTGTCAAATTTTATATTGTAAATTGGAAGTATTTTATATCTGTACATAACTTAATTGTATTTATAATGTGAGACAGTAAAGGAGAATAAATATTTCAAAATATTTTCATTCAACAGGTTGTTTTATTTGGATATGAAATAACAAACCATTTTAAAAACAATTTCAAAAAAATATATTCAATACATTTATACATAATATACACAAGAAATCAATTATTAAAGAGTATTCCAACAAAACATACAAAATCTCCAAATAAAAAGATTTATAACTTCATCCAGTCAAATTTCAGTTCACTTCAACATTGTAGTTGAAAACAACATGTTCTTATATATTTCAAATATTTACAACCTCTTAGGATTTTTCACTATACAATTCTCATTCATAACATAGATGAAGTTGAAATTTTAGCAAATTTAGGAGCAACATGAAAAATAACTTCATATATAGGGGTTAACAACTCAGAAGCATTGCTGATCCTCATAAATTATCAGTTATGTGCAAGAAAATAATAATTACAGTTCGCACATTCATTCGATTATACACTGCGAGTCTATAACATGGAACAAATTCACTAAATCAAAGGTGTTCTTTCTTTTGGAAATATGCTCGAACACGTCGATTAGTATTTTAAAATGCCCTCATTTTCATGGAAAAAAAATTATATAGTGTGTCTCAAATATGAGATATGACTTCATCGATATTTTTTTTAAATGACAACCCTATTTATTTAATGACTTTTATTAAAGGGTTCAACAAGTTGCATATGCCTGCCAAATTTCAATTTTTTACTCCCTCTCCTTAAAAAGATATTTAACAAACATTATCTGATTCAAAAAGTGAATTCAATAGTCTTCCTTCAATAAATGCTTAGAATGTCAAGTATACCTGACAAGTTATCAAAAAAAGTAAGGAGAGTAGTATCGCATTACAATCATATTTGTGCACAAAAACTGTTAGTCGTTTCAGTTTGTTGTTCGCCATTAGTAAAATGCCGTACTTAACTGAAACACGTAAGATTGAAATTCTAATGATGATTGGATACGGAGATAGGACAAGAACACAAAATGAAGTTACCCATTTATTCAGAAAGAAGTATCCTGATTTACCACCCATATCGCGAGGTACCGTAAGCAAGATCGAAAACCAGTTCCGGGAAAATGGGCATTTAAGAAAAACAAATAATCATCATCGGAGTGCGCTCAGTGAAGAGGTCAAAATAAATATTCTTCTCTCTGTCGAAGAAAACCCCCATGTCCCCACTAGGCAGATAGCTAGGGAACTCGAAATTAGCCAGTCTTCAGTGGCAAGAGTTCTTAAAGCTGAAATATTTCATTCAAATAAAATAACAATCCTCCAGGAACTCTCTGAAGATGATCCAAATAGAAGACTCCAGTTTTGTCCTTGTCCTTCAAAAGATTTTTGACAAACATTATCTAATTCAAAAAATTAATTCAATTAAATAGTCTTTCTCTAACAAGTGTTCTAATAAACGTTGGGCATCAGAAATTTTATGTCACGTTTTCATGAGCTACGTAACCCCTAATTTGAGCCCGGATTGATTATATCGGGTTTAACTCGCAATGGTAAGGAGGAAGTATCAAAATGGTGATGACTTCAGTCCGAAATAAATAGTGCAAAAATGCGCGAGTATATAGGTATGACCGTAGTCAATAGATCGACAATTTCTAAAATTCTTAAGGAACTCAAGGAAGTAACAGCTTTTTGGAGCCGAAAGTATCCACTGGCAGAAAGTGTTTGGTTATCGACGAAAGTCAAGAATTCTATTAGTAGAACAGAACACTCTTGTTACATAAAAATTCTATTTACACAGATTTTTCAAAGGTATTTGACCGAATAAACCACAGTTTGTTGTTACATAAACTAAACGCTTTGGGTATTCAAGAAAACATTCTGAAATGGATCGAAAATTATCTAGCCTGCAGAGTACAGTTTGTGAAATATGGAAACTCAGTATCTTCCTCAATCACAGTTTCATCGGGTGTACCACAGGGTTCTCATTTAAGGCCATTGCTTTTCAACTTATTTGTCAGTGACCTCAAAGATGTTATTCTTTATAGTGAATTTCTTTTGTTGGCTGATGAGCTCAAGATGTTTAAAGTTCATGACTCAACTGATACAAAATTATTACAGTACGATTTATCTAACTTTGTTCGCTGGTGTGATATAAATCTACTGCAATTAAACAAATGTAAAAAATTCACTTTTTTCTGAAACAAAATCCCATTAACTGGCCATATAAAATCAATC
>WOGP01001849.1:0-18004 GCA_015342065.1 Leptinotarsa undecemlineata
GAATTTCAATTATATCACCTTGAGTGTTGATGACTTTAATATTCCCATATATTGCATTCATAATATTCAATATATTGCAGATGAAAGGCAAATAGTTGTTTTTTTTTTTGGATTTGCTGTTAGAAGACGGTGGTCAAACCATTTTTTCACTATTTCAATGTCTTTTTCAACGTTTTTTTAAGTAAACTCCACGTTTCTGCTTCATAAAATATCGCCGTGTCATCAGCATATCCAATGATGACACTTACTGTGTAATTTGAATAAATCATTAACATAAGTGATAAACATTAAGAACCCAATACCCTTGAGGACCACCACAATTAACTTGGTATGAGTATCGTTCACTCTTACAGCTTACACCTGTTTCCGAGGTAACATTCAGAAAGTTTAAAGCAATTCCCTCTAATGCCTTTATTTTCTAGAGTTCGTAAGAGCAGACGATAAATACATTACAAAAAAACTTCCCTATGCATTTCTCTTTTTTCATAACTCTCCAAAAAATCTGGCGAAAGGGCGCTTAACCCTTTTTTGTGTATGTGTCACAGTTTACCTCGAGCATACGGAAACTTTTTTTAATCAGTTCAACCAGCAAGGACACGTTACATCAGGCAATATATTCGGTGATTAATTATTCATGAGGTGTTCTCCAAAATGAATGGGACGTATCTCGACGTAGATCACTGCGTTGAATTCGAATGAAATAATTACGCGACAAACAATCCGGAGATCTCGAATTCTGAAGGCGTCTCTCTATCGGTATGAGCTGGTGAGTTCGTCTAAGACAATGAAGATACCTGTCAATATGTAATTTTAATCTGGAACGTCTTAACGAGGAGAGGGTGATTTTGACGCGATCGTTGGGGTGGAAATGTTTGCGACAGGAGGAGAGTTATTGTTTTTAACGGTACCGTGTGGGAGAAGTATTTGAATATTGATGAGGCGTTAATAGCAAGTAAATTGATCATCGAAAATCTCAAGCGAAAAACATGTCAGGTTTGTAATGAGGATAAGTTTTGACCTGAAAATCATTTGATAGGTCGAAATGTTGAAATTGATATACTGAAAACAATTTTTTCAACAAAAATACCGTCTTTGACATGGATTACGCTAATCAAGTCAGCCTCATCAGGAAATAACTTGACCCAAATCGTGTGGCGAAAATAAAATTTTCATATACATCTGTGAGAAACTATCAAATTACATAATCTGTTCTAGTGTGTTTTTCCGTTAACCAGCTGTCGCACCCCTACGAACGACAACCATCAGAAGTCGAAACTTGTGCGAGCTAAGGACTAACGAGGTCTTACCTTTTAACGTGTGAGGGACAATAAATGATTCCCTATTATAACTTACTGTTTTTATAGTTATTGTTCGTAATATTAAATACTACCCATTTTGATACCTAAGTACTGAAATATATGAGGAAGTAAATAATAAATTGAAAGGGGTATATTTTTAGGGGACATCAATTTTTGGGAAAGAAAGGAGAGAGAAATTCAACCTCTTTCATATACGATATTGTGTAGGAATCCTGTGAATATCTGATTTACTTCCATAAAAAATGGTTGGAGTACAAACTGAATAGGAATACGTTTTTTTATTCCATTCAATGTTCATATAAAAGTAGTTTGTTTCTAAAGTATTTTTTATTTCGTATAATTCAATGTTTCTAGGGAAGTAGCTGGCTGAAAGGGATGGCTCTTTCTTCCAATTTGTATCTGAAAGCTATATTGCTTCTTTGCATGATCTTCACATCTTCCTACAGAGTTTATTCTGAAATCAATCATTTCCTTCCCTTCTTTGATTTTCAAATTTTTTTGCATAAAGATACAGAAATAGAGAGCCGAAACCTTTTCTTACCCAAAAAATAAACAATGAAAAAACTCTTTGTCCTCTTGATACATCTCATTTCATATTTTTCGATTTCTAAATTATCGAAGACATCTGAAACCATCTCCCGTGTATCGGTACCTACAATTACAAGCATTTCTCACAAGGGGGAACACTGGTTTAGGAGAAAATTCAGTGAAGTCTCGTATATGTTGTCCAACAATGCATTTAGCCAAGCTAGCGTAGAGATACGTAACATATGGGAACCTCTAATCAAGCGGGAAACGACCAATTCTCGCCAAACGGTCATCTCCCGCTAAAACCAATGAAGCGAAGAGCGGAAAGAGGGGATAAGTGACAGCACTCGAATGACCTATAAATAGTCAGATCTCGGAGAAATAAGTCCAGTTATCACCCGAAGACGATTGTGGATACTAACAATCGAAACGTCGTGACGTAACTTGGTTTGGAATGTTTTTATCTTTATTTTTATTTTTCTTTTCTATTAATAATATTTTTATTTTTCAGCTTTTATTAATATTTCAATTTTTTATTTTTTGTTTGTAGCTTGTATGGTAATTCCTTGTAATTTCAGTTTTTTTGTGTTCAGTAAAATTGTTTTTTCTTTTAATTTCTTTATTTTTTCAGGGATTTAAAATAAATTTATATTATAATTAAACAATGGAAGCCCGAACTGATGTAATACACCACGAAACATTGTCAACCACCTTCAAACAAATAATGGGAGTCATAGAGACGTTAATATAATTTGGGAAACGGGAAGATCTGGGCAAACAATAATTCAAGCAAATTAATTAACAATAAAATCGAAACTTCAGCATCGGATAGATCATGATTATATATGTTTTCTTCTGGTTCTTGTCCAATACATCATATCGTCCTAACGAATAAAACCTTCACCTTAAGAATAAAAGAACACAGGAGTACTTTTCTTGAATGTGAAAACCAAATCCACATTTGCAAATCACCTTTCGGTAGAAGGGCTTGAGTTTAACCGGGACTATGATTATGAAAACCCTTGTTGAAGCTATTGCAGACCACAACACGTGATACGGTTTTGTGAACAGTCCAGTGAAAATCTAACGAAAACATTTTACTTCAATATGAATATTTCCAGGACATGGAACCTTTGATATAAAACCATATACATGAGTTACAAAGTCAAAATCCCAGGATTTATAATATGAAATATGAGAACTGATTTATATTGACTTCAGTCGGTTAAACAGGTCTTCTGCATTTAATTGTTGTGAAATGCTGTAAACGATACTATAATCACGGTCATGGCCTTAATTATATATGCAGTTATATATGGGTAACGTTCCTAGTTACCGTCTATTCACACCGGGATCCTTTTTAGTTGCGGGCTCCTCAAAGTCAGTCGTAGTCAGTCGTCGCACAGGAGCGGTTGCCATATACCTACGTTACCGACGACAGAAACGTCAACGATCAAGAATGGGATATATAAAGTTGCGGAATCTACGTTGAGCACCTTGCAGCCTTCTACCCAAACTTTTACAACTTCAGTTCGGTCCTCATAAATGTCGAAAATTTTATTCCAAAGAGCGGGGCGATTATAGACAACCCTAATTAACAGCTACACATCGTAATCTGCCATGATAAACAGTGTGAAGTGGAGAGCCGTTTTCACTCCTAGTGTGACTAATTTTTTGCATTTTGAGGAGGAGACGTAGCTCCATCTCTAGGTGCAGGAGACGTGACGGCTCCCGCTCTTAGTCTGAAAGCTCCATTGGACTCTTTGCATTTCGACGCTAAGAGCCTTCCTCTCTCTCTCTCTCTTTCGGGAGCGAGAGACGTGAAGCTTCCCGTGTGAAACAGCTTTCAGGAAAGTAAACAAATAATCGAAGATGAACATCCCCGTCCTCTTCTAAACGAGAATATTGACGTAAAGGAAGTGCACCCCCTCTTCCTATGGTGCAACAGGTAACAGTGTTGCAAGTTGAATTATAATTGATGAAAGAAAATTGAATGTGAGCGATATTTAGTCCCTTTTTTCGTGGAAAACTTTCCGCTCGATGAAAATGGATCCGTTTAGTAGAAAAGAAAAGTTAATTTTGTGCTTGGAGTGACGTATCGAGAACATACTTTGCAGTGAATGAATTAGAGGAAAGTGTACTCCAGTGAACTAAAAATACCAGAGCATATACAGTGTTTTTCACTTCTCATAAAAACAACCCTGCATCTTTCGTAATTATTGAAATAGAATTCTGTGAATTTCAGAATCGACAGATATTCCAGCGACGAGTCTAACTCTAGTCTAAGGTTTATCTGAGTGACATATACTGCTCATATAGGGCGAATGGAAGTCGAGATGTTGAAAATAATGATTTCGTGTTAGGAAAAATTTTCAATAATATTCATTACTACACCGAAGGTTCCAAACAGTGCATCCCATATACCTTTGTATGTTTATCTGTATGCATGTTTATAACTCAACTACAATTATGACTTATCACATCTACACATTATGTAGCAAAAAAGATTTTGCTACATAAAGATTTTTTGGTTGAGTGTATCATTATATAACATTTCAATGCACTTTTCTTCTACTTATAATACTAAATAATATATGAAAAGAAATTTCAGAGAAGTCATGTTCCATTTGCTATCCTAATTAAAACTAATTATAAGTACGACACTCGCCGGCAAGGGGCTCATATCCCAATAGTAATTTAGTTGGGAGAGGCTTTACCTGTGCGATCGCTCGCCATTAGCGGTGGCGGGTACTGTATATGGATTGGATATTATTTCTTTGAATTATTTTGATTATGAATTTGTATTAATTTGATGTAGGAAGAAGTATGATTTAGTAATATACTATTTGCCTCATGTACGATATCGCTATTGCTATATTTTTGAACTAGGAAATTATACTAAACTACACTACACTATACTACACTAAGCGTTTAACTACATTACAATAACTACAATAACATTTAAGGTACCAGCTGACAAATGTTCCACTGAGCTACAGCAAGCTGACATAAATTGTCATTCACAGTAGCATATGAACTACCACCAGGTGAATTTTCAGTAAAGAGGAATTTATTGAAAAAATAATTCTTTTATCATGTTCAAGCAGCCAGCAAACGTTAAAGTCAGCACCATGTTGGCTGACTTTATTTTTACTTCAGGATATTGAGTGAACTATAATCTGACTAATTTTGAAATGGAAAGAAAAAACTGAAAAAACGTTATTTTCTTCATGCGTGGGAGGTTATCACTGCCCGCTCCACCCCCTGACTCTTATGCATTTTACCAATTTTCGATTGAGAGGAAACTGGTTATGAAAATCTGTCTCTGGCTCCTAGTCTATGAGGTTCGAAACCCTGTTCCGTTCATGTTGTAACACCTCTGGCATCTCTCTGGTCTAATGCATATTTCAATGTGTCTGTATATTGGGGTGATCATCTGGTCACTAATCGATACTACTAAATTAGAGTTGGTGTCAATTCAAAATGGAATATGTCTGTTCAACCTCGGTGACTTCACTAGTGGTGGCTTGTGGTATGTAAAAATGATTAGGACATTGGTGTATGTGTGAGATTTATTCATATGGAAAATACGAACGGTTAATATATCCGAGCTCAACTGCTAGTATAAAGTTGTTTCTGATAAGTTTCCACATATTCTTCTGCGAATTTATAGAGTCAAGTTATTTTTCTTCATCTAATGAACATTTGTAAATTACGGTATTGCTCTTAAATCAACAATGATTGGAAATTATTGAAAGGGGTACGAGTATATTATTGAAAAAATATGAAAAAAACTATAAAAATGAATTCTTCACAAAGATGTGTAGATCATGTATAGAAGTAACTTTCAGATTCAAACTGAAAAAAAGTCCTTTCCCAACAACCACTTCCATATAAACATTGAATTACACGAAAGAAATTGAAAAATTACTTTTATATGAACATTGAGTTGAGTCACGATATGAAATTTCACTTACATGAATTCGTGTCATCCTCAAGGGCGGACTTCGAAGTATCGGAATGATAATCTCAATGTCTCATCAGCAGCCAATAGTATAAGAAGGAGCACAGTTTTTCCTAAAAGATGAAGAAGTAAAAAGCCAATTTCTTTTTTATTGAAGGTTATATTTCCAACTATTGATGCAGTGACTGAATTTTGATGAGGTTTTTCAAAATATAAACGTCTAGAAATACGTGTATTTGGCGGTAATTGTGGTAGTTATTCTGTCAAAATGTGTATTCTTTTACAAAAACTTACATAAATGAATTCACTTCGTCCTGAAAATTCGCAGATGATATTTAGAGATATACAGGTGTTATAATACATAACTGAATTTGTAATTCTAGTAGCAAAGGATTTGATAAAAAACTAGATGATATCCAATGAACAGAACGTCGCATTGAAAACTGGTTCATATCAGATCGTGACAAACAACAAGAAACAGCATAAAATAATCAGGTGTCCCAGAAATGACGGTGGTGGCGTCAACTCAAGAAATTTGACAATCTCAATTATTTTGCGAAAATTTCAGAAACAAACACTATTACGAGTTTCGTGGTGGCCGTGGTAGTGGACATACGTGCCGATAACATCGGTTCACAAAAATGGTACGCGGATGCCACGTGCTATCGCGGGACTCATATTTATGTTGTGATTGTCTATTGTGTCAAGTCATCAATATGTTGAAGTTTTTGTGAAAGTTTAGACAAAAATGTGACGTGAGGGTCCCCTTTATTCACGCCGGAATCTAGGCTGGGGTAGTTCGAATAACTGCGTTAAGGGGCCATGTATATGAATTAAAAAACTTGAAGGTCTCTCGAAAAGGAGGCGACTCACAAAATATATGTGAAAAAATTCTTCCGAGCAGAAGCTGACAATGAAAAAGTGAAATTGTTTTGATCGTGAAAAAGTTTGACAAAAAAGGAATAGCAGCATTGCTCCGACGAAGCTCCTGTCATCTTTGATAGAAGGAGCCAAGACAAATGCGCCCGAGTGGGAAGCAATCTCCAACAAAATTAGAGAAAGAGAGAGAGAACACTGACAGTCTTTATTCTCAAATAAGCAATAGAGCAAATGTCTAATTTAGCCAACTTTGTCGGTCTCACTATTTCTCTACTACATGAAGTATGTACATATGGTAGACAATGTAGATGTGTTCAATTCAGGATAGTTTCATCGAGGCAGACATAAGTTATTCACCGAAGGTGACCTCATTATTGGTTTCAGAGTATCTGAATAGAAATGAGGACTGACTCCTTCATGGAATTTGATGGTCGAAAGCGTTTCTGAAGTCCAATTATGAATTTTTTTACAGCTATGATAAATGTACTCATCAAAAACTACTCTACAACTTCTTCGTATGGATTGAATATCACAAATGGCTAATACATTTGTCTCTCATTGATAAACAATAATGTGTATTCGGAATTCCCCTTCAACAACAAATTAAAAGGTGCTAACATCAACGTACTCATCGATCATTACAAATGTAGTGAGAACTGAATAGTTTATTTCTACACGAATGTCAGCCACTTACGTTACCAATCCCCACTTCTCTGTCTGTCCGTTTAAAATATGTTTTTCCGTTAATCAGCTGTCGCCCCCATACGAATGACAACTTTCAGAAGTTGTCATTCACACAGTGAATCTATAGTATACGTAACCATCACGAACAACTGATGGAAGTCACTTTAATTTGAACCTATGATCTGCCTAGTAAGACACAAACGATGGGGATGACGATGACGATGAATGCAAAAAAATTTTGCCTCTTGGATAATGGGGAATGTGCATGTAATTCAATTATCAGGGCTCAAGTAGGTATATCAAAAAATGTAGAAAATTACCCACAGCATGATATATTTATTGTATTAAGGATTAATTACGAAACGTATGGAACAATTTTGAATATATGACTAGGTGAGATATTAGTAATATATTTTCATTTCTCAAATATTGGTGATGTTGAAATGTTGTTCATAACTTTGACATTCAAATATTTGTTTAATTTATGAACATACAGACATGATCGCAACAAGAAAATTCTCCATACGTGCAATTAAGGAAGGCAGATGAATTTGCTGAAAACATTGGAAATATATAAATTGTACAAAAACCACCTTCAATGACCAGCTACAGCTATGAGATCTCTTCTTTTAAATTTGTGAAACTTGACAATTATTTTAGGAATCATTGGTAATTGGAGCAACCGACAAGTGGTGTTTTTGGATGAATAATCGGTGATTTTGATATGTTACAGAAATTGAATAATTACTTTTTGGTATCTCAGATAAGGCATTGATAATTCATGTAACATTTTTGTTATTTCAGGGACGTATTCCAGGTACCAAACCGACATTGACTGTATCATTGTGCATTCAAGGATATATTTGTCAAAATGCGTCAGGTTGTCGTAATTGACAACAAATGAGATGCTGAAAATGGAACAATGAGATCATTTTATTCCCAGGAAAAAATGTTGGTGATACATGTATATTATTTGCTTTCACGCAAGTATGCAATACCCTGTACATCTGAATGTGATTTTGAAATGTAACATGAGCATATCGATATATAGAGTGAATCTCAATAATTGGAATACAACGCATATTCATTTTCCAACAAGTATATTTCTTGTGATGATAGTTGAGTAACTATAATATTCATATAATATGAAATCCACTATAATATTCAAGTCAGTGGATTTCATAATGCAAACATCATTTAAATTTCACATAATATATTGCAATTCACAAACGTTTTTCCGGATATTTGCTCTGAACTCAAAACTCGATTGAATTTATAGGATTTCGAGTTATTTCCAAACACTTATAAGTACATCCAGTAGTTTCAAATTGGACGAACAATTTCAATTCAAAAGGTTTTTAAAATTCATTCTCATTTTGTCAAATCAATTTCGGATGTACGGAAGGGTCATCGGAAGGTCATACAAAGTGTTTGGATTGTATCCAGATAAAAACAGGAAAAAGTTTAGATTATTAATATATTATGCCCTAGCTGGTAAAATGAAAATGGGTTTCTCAGTTCTAGTACTATACTGGCATAATTGTGGATGGCAACGATGGAGACAAATGATGGCTATGAGTAGATATACAATACGATGACACATTGCTCCTTTTGATAATTTGAGTATTTCTGAGTTATATAAGGTATTAGTGGAAGAGATAGAAAAATAGAAATGAGTATTCATTCATTAATATTCATTCCTTCTATAAGTAGAGTTCGCTAAAATTGGTACGTTAATCATTTGCTGTTTGAAATATTATTGAAAAGTGAGGGTGTTACAGTAGAAGTTCATTGTATTATTTGTAATTGAAGTTCACACCAGAAATGGGATAGTAATTTGCGTGAATGAAAGTTTTGGAGCTGAGAAATTGTGAAAAAGCGAAAATTCACAATGTCGATAATAAAATTGAAAAAAAAAAATGTAGTCGAACGATTGCTACCACATCATCCAGTGAGTCTTTCTCATTCTCGACCTCATCGAAAGAAGGTTGAAAAAGATTTAAATCAACACAAAAAACAAAACAAAAGGAACGTAAGTAAAAATATTTATAGTAGTTTGAATTCGGTTCAGCATGTCAAGTTATTGATTTCGCGAGTTGGGTAGGTAAAAGTATTTGTTAGTGAGACAATATGTCGACTGTCAAGTTAGCAACTAGCATATTAGAATGAAATTCGCGTCAATGATACCACTCAACCTAACAACTGTTTTCTTTGTAAAATAATATGAACACATTTCTTTCAGAACTTTGTCTATTTATATTAAATTTGGAAAAGTTTGTTGATTCAAGCTGCAAACTATTCACATGAGAAAGGGTAGAAACTGAGGGATTATTGCCATTGAAAAACTTGCTACAATAAATAAACTGAATTCAAATATTAGTAAGGAGAAGATTGATTCGATTGAGGATATAGAAAACAAGAACAATAAACTTTCTTCTAGAGCACCGACGTTAGTATAGGATATCTGGCTAATTATCTGGGTCATACAAATAATACAGGGCCTACAGGATATGACGAATCACTTCACTGAGATATGCCCAGTGCATCAAAAGATGATTTCTCTGGTTCCACTGATGAAAAATGTAGAATATATTACAAAAAGCATCAAAGAATGATTGAATGAAAAATTGCTGAGAGTCCAGATGTTGTTGTAACTGTAAAGGCGATTATTCGATAAGACACTTAAAAGAGTCGGACCTTCTCGACAACAGTGCATAAGTCGTAATAAAACAATAGTGGGAAAAAAAGTTTAATAATTTTACATAGGTTCTGAATTCGAAGGTTTTGGACAACGGCCTTTACATATATTTGTAATATGGAAAATTATTAAATTGAGTATTTTAAATATCACTGGAGTTATTTCCAACAACAAACCATTATTTTAACATATCGATCATCTTCAAGAAGAAGATCAAGTTTGATCTTCGAGGTGTTGAAATAAGAGTTTGGTGTGGGGAAAAAACTTCAGTAATATCCAATTCTACATCAAGGATTGCGAACAGTGCATCATGAGTATTTTATTTATTTTGATGTAAAAAAAATAAATAGTAGAATCATAACGGACAATGGGAGTCGTAATTGATAAAATTCATCATGAAACAGTATTAACCACTTTCAAACACAAAAAAAGTCTAACCAACTCATCTAATATAGGGGACCAGTATTGTTTCTTTTATAGTGATCACAAATAACAATTTTCTCCTGGTAACCTGAAGCTTGTTATGTAAATCCCTCTCTCGTCGATCTTACGTTGATTGATTTTTCCAATGAAGGAGTTAAAGACACTCTTTCACAAAACTTTTGTCATGATTATTGATGAAGTTTTTTATCACAGATTTTCTCTTCATTACGTTTGTTAACGCTTCGAAATAATACACTAATTTTCCACTGTAATACTTTCATATTTCGATAATATTCGAAATAGCAACTGGATATAGCACTATTTTTGACGAACTGTACTCATAGATGGAATAAACATTAATGCATAAATAATTATTTTTATTTTCCTATCGCTACCACAAATACCTTACATAACTCAGAAATACTCTAACTATCAAAAAAAAAACAATGTGTCATCGAAATGTCCCATTGAATTCCTATTCACATCCATCATTTGCCTCAATCGTTGCCATCGACAATGATACCAGTTCACATTAGGCTATTCCTCGCCAGATGATGTCTGCTATGTTTTAACTGAAAACAAAAAAGAAGATTCCGATTAAGCATTTATTAATTATTTGTTCGAAGGAACCATAACCCATTTTTTTAAAGATTCCATTTCTTTTAGTTAGTACTACAGCTTGGAGACTAAAAGTGCTTCTACCGTTTCAAGGAACAGAGAGACGTTCTTGCGACCCAAAATGGCACAGGGACACGTTTCGGATGGCTCAACATGGCACAGGAACATGTTTCCGACAGTCCAACATAGCAAAAGGATACGTCTGACGGTCCAACATGGCACGGTGATACGTTCTCAATGGCCCAAAATAGCACAGGGACGGATCAACATTGCACGTTGCCGACAATCAAATACAGCACAGGGACACGTTCGCGACTGTCCCTCTAATTCGTCATCTTGTTCGTCAACACTTACAGTGGCTAAGCAGTCTACTATAGTTTTATCATATCTCTCATACTGTCCATTTCCCTGTTGCATCCCTACCGCATTGCTGTGGTGACTAATACTTTTTCCATGCAAAACTCTATGAACCTTTTCAATGTTCAAGCAGTACTCTGTCATCATTTTATAATATCCTTTCATCTGTTTTCAAACGATTATCTTGGTGTTGAGTAGTAAGAATCCAATCATCTACAGTAAGATCAATAGCTAGAATATCATCGTAACTCTTCGGAACACGGCTAAGTGAATCAACATGTTCCGTCTTTGACCCAAGTATATAAATATATTCAATATCTAACTCTTGAACTTGTAATCACCATCTGCCAACTCTAGGTATCTTGTCTTTGTCTTGCCATATATTGCATAAAGATCAAATACACAAGAAACTCTTCAGAAAGTATAAGAGCTGAACAAGCTGAACAATTTACGTGCCACTCAACAGTTGATTTCCTGTTAGGCCATCGGGAACATGTCTCTGTGCCATGATGGACTATCCGGAACGTGACCCTTTGCGCCATTTTAGGCCGTCGGGAACGTTCCCTTGGGCCATGAAAAGATGTAAGGACTTTTACTCCCAAAGCTGTAGTACTAACTAGAATGAATGGAAAATCCAAGAAAAAAAAGGGTTTCTGGTTTCTTCAAACAAACAATCAACAAAAGATTAATCGGAACATTTTTTTTGTTTCATTTGAAATATAGTAGCCATCATCTGGTCAGGAATGGTCAAGTATGAACGGGTATCATTGTCGATGGCAACGATGGAGGCAAATGAAGGCTGTGACATTCTGATGACACATTCTTTCTTTTGAAAGTTTGAGTATTTATGAGTTTGGTAAGATATAACTGGTAGCAATAGGAAAATAGAAATGCTTATTCATGTATTAGTGTTTGTTCCATCTATGAGTACAGTTCATTGAAAATAGTGCGTCAGTCAGTTGCTGTTTGAAATATAAGGAAAGGTCAGTTTATTATTTCCAATTGAAGTTGACACACGTGATGAAGAGGAACTCTGCGACGAAGAACTTTATCAATAATCATGAGAAAAGTTTAGTGAAAGAATATCTCCAATACACAATATTATTGATGAAATTTCAATGTGTCCAAGGTTAATCTCAGACATAATGTGGATTGTACGAGTACTATTGTAGATGAGAAATGAATCACACGTGATTATTAATATTATTACTAAATGTACTCGTATTCTTCTGTAATTCGAACAGAAAACTATAAAAAAATAGAAACAGTATCAAAATCACTAGATAGAATAATGTATAGCACGTTTTGGAATAAATTCCTTTTGAAATTAACAACACTTTTATTGGAAAATCAATCATCGTCGACGAGAAAGGGAATTACGTTACAAGCCACAGGTAAACAAAATAAGACAGAAATAGCACTTAATCGAAATCAGAATACCACACAAAATAAGGTAAAACATTCTTTAGAGTGAATATTTCAAAAATTACCAACTACTTTATTGGAGTTGGTAATCGCAACGTCGACGAGAGTGGGATTTACATAACAAGCCTCAAGTAAACAGGAGAAAATTGTTCTTTGCGATCATTATGAAAGAAACAGTAGTGGTCCCCTATAATACATGAGTTGGTTAGACTTTTGGATGAAAATTGATATAATGTGGAAAATGGTGAAATTTATCATTTCGAACTCTCATTGTTTAGTATGAATTTTTGTCTTTCCACTACAACACCTTGATACAGAAAAATGTGGTAATCTTCCAAAGAAAGAAAGCAATCAATTTTAAAAATTTACTCTATACAAAGATGTGTCGATCAATGCAAAGACAAGACTGTTTTATTGTGTTTCAATTTCACGTTTTATTAAATATTACTGGAGTTTTTTCCCAACACCAAACCGTTATTTCAACACCTCGACACGTGTCGAGGTGTTATCAAAAGAAGATCCAACTTTTGAGCAACAGTTTGATCTTCCTCTTAAAGGTGATCGCTTGGTGATCGAAACACGTGTCGCGGTGTTGAAATAACGGTTTGGTGTTGGGCAAAAACTCCAGTAATATTCATCACTACAGCAAAGCTTCCACACAGTGCATCACAAGTTCACGTTTCATTGTTCGATGTAATTGATATTTCAGCTATTCATTCTAATTTCAATTGTTCTTCAATAGACTTCGAATCATAGTTGAATTATATCAGATAGTGTGAGTACCAACTGATTAAATTCATTGATACAGTGTAATAGATTATGCAGATGAATTAGTACCTAGCAAATATAATATCGTAGGAACCATATGCAGCAGGTCCAAAACATCATAACCGGAAAAACGGACTGATGAGAAAGAGCTCAAACCTAGATCCATAAAAATGAACTAAGATAGTATCAACTGAAAAAACCATACGTCTTTGAAGCAGAAGTGTATGCTATCTTACGATGTGCAAGATTACAAGGAATAATAATTTGATGCTGAACTAGCTGAACGAGCTCCAAGGGTATGGAAATCCATAGTAAGGGACCTGATCAGGAAATGGGTTGAAACGGTGAGTTGTTAAAACATCAATATTTATTTTCAGTTGGTCAATTCAATTCACTTGATCATATCATACCTTTTATATTCAAAATCGAAAACCCTTTCAGGAAACCTTTATAAAGGACTGTTTGAGAAACGATTAGAATGATTACAAGACTGCACACTGGACATTGTCCTATTAGAGGACACCTAAACAGAAGAGGACATTATGATGGATGAGAAATGGAGTCGTATTCCGTGTAAATAATTTATTTGTTAATTGCAAAAGCTCTTTCGGCATCTACGCTATAATCAGTGATATTATAGCGTGAAATTTGTTTGGAGTTCAACTTTGAATTCTTTTTGAATTACTTACTCGTCAAGTATATACAAGAAGATCCTGTAAAATCAAAGTACAAAACCTCAGTACAATACTACTCTGAGTAGACGTGAACATAAACATTACAATAAATACCCTGTCGGGTTCAATATATCATAATTTTCTTTAAAAATTAAAAAATTGTTTTCAGCGAGGAGTAAAAGGAAGTGAAAATTTGACAGAGACATTACGTCATCAATTATAGAACATATTTAATTTGACAAATGACATATGTAGTAAGCACAATACATAAAAATTCTCCAAGGTGAGCAAAGAACAATTGGGATTTTGAGAAATGTTTATTTCCAACTGAATATTTAGTTATCTATGTAAAGGAATATACAGTGCATTTCTACAATGTTCCCCATTTTATTCTTTGAAAGGATCAACTCAAAAATTGAAATTTGTGATAATAAAATTAATGCATGAATACTTTATTTTGAAGTGAAATTGACAGATGAAAATTCCAAGATGGCGTCTGGGCGCCACTGGAAAAAAAAATTAAATGAAAAGGGGAGTCTTTGAAGCTCCTGTCGAATACTTTACAAAACTAGAATATGAAGCCAGTATCTTCATGTACTACAAAATGGCTGAACATTATTTTCTGAAGACGAACACATTAATATCCATTTTTCAAGAAATATTTTGTTTTTTTATGTGCCTTATGGCATTATTTTTTTTCAGGGATTTCAAATCGCATTATATTATATTAGACAATGGAAGTTCGATCTGATGTAATACCAATAGGGTTTGTTAAGTTATTTTTTGTTTATAAAAAATTTAAAAAATGTCAGTACGACAATGAACATCATTGTTCAATTAGATTATTCTCATTTAGTTTTCGGTTTTACTAGTAGAAAGGTACCACGTCAACAATCTCTAAAACGGTCAATTCTCGTCCGTGGAAAAAAAATTTAAGTGATTATCATTTACTGTGCGACACGTAACTTTCACGAGACCAAAAGTATTTTCAATGAACGTTTTCCGAAACTTCTACCCAAATTCACAACTACCGTAGTGTACATAACAAAAAGCCTCCAGGTCATCTGTCCATTCCGGAAGAACTGCAAGTGAGATGTTAGTAAATCCTGAACAGTCTACTTATTCCACCGCGAATGTTTGTGAGGTGTCTTCTTCTAATGTGTGGAGACTTTCGAAGAGGGATAAGTATCATCCATTCAAAATCAAAATGGTACGCCAATTAACTGAAGATGACTTTGATCGAAGAAAAGAATTCTGTGAAATCATGACGGAAACCATTGCATGGCATCCTACCTATCTCCACAATTGTAGTTTCAGTGACGAATTTATATTTTTTTAACGTCACAGACGAAATTGCCGTTATTGGAGTGAAACTATCTCTTACGTTTTTCGGGAAATACATATCCAATATCCAGAGATAACGTTTGGGCAGAAATTTCGAGCAACAATGTTGTAGGACCTCTATTTATTCATCAAAATTCAACAGAGAAACTGTATTTGAATATGCTGGAAACTTCTGTTGACCCTCTCATCACTGAAATTGTCTAGGCAAATCCTAATGAATTCGATATGTATATTCTATTCCAACAAGATGGAGCACCACCACATTACTTCAGACAAGTAAGACACTACTTGAATACTACTTTTCCCGGTCATTGGATTGTCCGTCTAGGACCTACAGAATGACTAGCTCGCTCGCCAGATTTAACGCCTTTGGATCTTTTTTAAGGGCTATTTGAAGCAAAAGATATTCGAAACTGAACCTGCTTCATTATTGGATATATGGTAGAGAATAATAAATATTTGTAGAAATATTGACGTTATTGTGTTCGAAAATGTTCGGCATGAAATATCGAATGAGCTATTCATATGTCAAGAAGTTCAAGGCAACCATTTCGAGCATAATCTGTACTGACCTCAAACTTATTACCTCATATTATGTAGTTAAATGTAAATGTATTCAGGCAATTATTAAAAGTTCCGCCATTTTCTTCTAGGGTTGTGAAGCATTGGTCAGGAACTTCAAAAATATGTGTTACATGACCCCCTAACCATTTAATTTTTTTCCCAGATGGCGCCCATTTGCCATCTTCAAAGTTTCATCTGTCAATTTCACTTCAAAATAAAGTATTCATGCTTTAACTTCATTATCCCAAATTTCATTTTTTGAGTTGACCCATCCAAAAATAAAGGGGGGGACATTAAAGAGATTCACTGTATAATCATCCATCGTGAGAGTATATTCAAAAATTACTGGAGATCTGAAACCCACGGTCATTAAATGCAGCCTCGTGACAAAAATCAAGAAAAGCTTCAGGAGTTCTACAATTTTGAATATTGTGCGTCGGACCAAAAGAATGCTACAGTCAATAAATGAAGTATCCAGCATCAATACAAAAACTGAATTTCTTAACGAGTATAATTCGCTCAATTCAAGTGAACTGGGGTAGAAACTTAGCTCGAGTCCTTTCAAATCCCTTTTGAACTCTCAAATCTTACGGAGTGGAACTTTAAGTCTGGAGTGATACTTCAACATTAAGTGGCCTCATTGTTGATGAGTGAAGAGAAGTAGCATGAAATATAGTTATATTGACAATATTCAAGTGAATAAATGAATATCATTGTTCTGGATGGTGTTTGGTCAACAATAGTTTTGAAATAAAAGTTTTTTGATGAAATCAGAAATTTGGTATACTTTTTGATGATTATTTATTCCCAATCATTTGATATGGTCACTTCAAAAGAAGTTCCGTGCCTTTTATATTTGAATTTTGATATGATTTTGTATAGATAAAACCGCATGATATCAAATTGTTTCTTCTATATTGTTTTCAATATTTTGAAAAATGAAGTATTGAAATGAGAAAATGTCATTTCTTGTTTTTTTTAATAATTACATTTATTTAAAAAAATGTCATTCACAGGCGGTCTGACACATCAGTTTACAATGTAAGCTACACAAAAATTATGTATATGAATGAAACCAGCAACAAAAGTAGAACACTTTGGAGCATTATTGAACAGCCCACTGTAATTAATGAAACCGAAAGTAGTTCTATAAATCATGAAAATAATTTGATTACTGATGAACTTAAAGTCGCCGGAACATTCGCAGAATATTTCTCGAATATTATAGATAAAAAAATCAAACTCCATTTCAAAGGAGGACATCTAGGGATGAGAACTACATTGCCAACACAACAATGTTTTTCTTACCACCCACAGTGGTAGACGTAAAAAATATTGTGGAATCGCTACCTAATAAGAAAAGTACAGGGTATGATGAGGTTTCTATCGAACTTGTCAAAGAATATATTGATATTATATGTGAACCAATTGCGCACCTAATAAACTTATGTATTTCATTTGGAGGCTATCCTGATCTTCTTAAAATAGCACTATTGATTCCAATATTGAAAAGTGGCGATTGCACTAACATAGACAATTATCGCCCCATATCGATTATCAGCGTCTTCTCTAAAATCTTTGAAAAGATTATATCGCGCAGAATAAATGACTACCTGGAAAGATTCGACTTGATGGCCAACATGGCTTTTGAAAAAATCATTCAACAGAAACAGCAACACTCAAATTGGTTCAACAAATCCATGATTCAATCGATGAGAAAAAAGTCATTGTGGGACTTTTTTTTGACTTAAGTAGAGCT
>WOGP01001850.1:0-12833 GCA_015342065.1 Leptinotarsa undecemlineata
CTTTTTGATCACTTCCATATTGATTTCAATTTAAGAGACACCGGTAGACAGCTGTTTCAGCCTATTGGGAATCGTCAGTACCGGGCAGGCAGTCCTCGATTGAAGACAAAATGAGAAAAACCAACGAAGTACTTGATAAAAATAGCTGCTTAAACGCAAGCGAAACATAAGTGGAACCACCTATTGGTGTGACACCCAAGTCAACTTGCCAAGTTATTATGTCAGTGTTGGTGGTTTGACAACTTTGTAATCATCTTCAAATTATGCCGCTTCCTTCAGCTATTTTTATCAATAGAGTAAGTACCTAAATAGGTGGTCTCAATTGTGATTACGTAGGATGTATAAACATTAGAGTTAAGAATGAACTTTCAGTACGTAATTTACTACGAAAAAGTTACTGTGTTAGCGAAACATGTAATATTTTTCGAAAATTAAGTTTGTGGTTATCAAATCGTAATATGTAGTTTATTAAGTTACTATGGATACTCATCAAGTAACGGCCGAATAAATCAGAAAATTTAGAAAAAATATGTTTGTTGGTTTCAGAATTGTGGGTTTCAAAAATTGAGATTTTTTTTTAGTTTTTCGTTGTTTTTAGGATTGAATAGAGTATCATGGATGAGGTTTGACAGATGTAGGAACGTGACGTTGGGAATTGTGAAATGAAGTTTTGTGGGTGTGCAATTGATAGGTTGGAGAGTTGTGGCTTTGAGAGTTGGGTGTTGAAACTGTCTTCGTTTATGGATTTATGTTTTTTGGTTGTGAGGGTTGTAGCTTGAAGATTTGTAAAAGTTTGGTAACGATTTTTCAGTTTTTTTTGAGTTTTATGAATTTGACAATTGTTGTAGTGTAATGGCTTTGGTGTTGATAAAATCTTCAGGAATTATGACTTGAAGCGATATTTTCTCTTTCTTCATCCAAGAACTCTGTAATAAGGAAAGGGTTAATTAAGGGTTAATTATAAAAGGAAATCAGGAAGGGTTGAGTTGGGTCCCATAGAAGATTTTGTGAAAAATAATTACCGAGAAAAACTGAATTATTGCAGTTTACAATTCATATATCTCAAAAGAATGATCAAGTATGAGAAGTCTGACATCTGGTCTGGATTTAACCTTCAGAGCGGTATAATACTTTTATGTCTATTAAAATACTTTGTCGACATTTGACTAGTTCGGACTTCCATTGTCTAATATGATATAAATTGATTTGAAATTCCTGATAGAATCTGTAAAAAATTTGCTGAAAAAGGTTAGCTGAAAAATAACAATTATATTAAGCAAAAAAACTGAAATTACAATGAAATGAAATGCAAACAACAACCAAAAATTTAAAAATAAAAAATTGAACTATTACCATGAGATGAAAATGAAAAAATTATAAACACGAAATGAAAAATGAAAATTAAAAGATTCCAAACCAAGTTACTAGATAACGTTTCGATTGTTAGGTAGTTTGGGTGATAACTGGACTTATTCCTCCGAGATCTAACTATTTATAGATCATTCGAGTGCTTTCACGTATCTCCTCCTCCCTCTCTTCCTTTCATCGGTTTTAGCGGAAGCTTGCGGGAGTTTGTCGTGTTCTGCTTGATTAGAGATCTCCATATATTGTGAATATCTACGCTAGCTTGACTAAATGCATTGTTAGACAACATATACGCGGCTTCTTTGAACGTTTCCTGAACCAGTGTTCCTCTTTGTGAATGATTTCAGCCTGAACCCACTTGATGTTATGTTCATGAGTACAAACATGCTCTGCTATTCTTGATTTGCTGATTTTTCCTCGCTGTGCATGTTTCTTGTGCTCGGCAATGCGAACTTTCGATGGCCTCTTAGTTTCACCGATGTATGATTCTCCGCACTCGCAGGGTATCCGGTAAATACAATTCTTGGAATCGCACTCCGCATTTGGTGGCCTGGGACTGCTACGGATAGTGTTCTCAGATCTCAAGCAGGTTCTAATATTATACTTAGACCGAATCCTTCTTATTCTTTCTGACAATGCTCTGATGCAGGGAAGTACAAGTACTGTTTGTGGCGGCTTCTCTTTCTTATGGCGCTCTTGCTGTCTTCTAGCTGAAGCATGTTCCATCATCACTTTGGAGTAGCCGTTCCGTTGAAGATAATTTTTGATAATGCCTAGTTCCTTTTCGAGACTGTCCTTTGTATTACAGAGCACAAAAGCACAGTCTAGTATAGTCTTGATGATTCCTCTCTTAGTCGATTGATGGTGGTTAAATTCCTGCTTCGGATACTGTCCTGTGTGAGTGGGTTTTCGATACACAAATATTTCCCATTTCGTGTCGGTCCTCTTCACCAATACGTCTAAGAATGGCAGTTCTTTGTGGACTTCTCTCTCCATATGTAAGTGACAGAAGGACTAACGTTGTTGATGTGCTTCAGGAAGGTGTCTAGTTCTTCATTCCCAGGGTTCCATATTATGAAGGTGTCGCCCACGTTTCTCAACCAGACTCGTGGCTTCTTGTGCGCTTCTTCAATGGCCAAAGTTTGTTTGTATTTTATTTCATGGGAATATCAGTTATTTTGCTTAATATAATTGTTATTTTTCAGCTGATCTTCTTAATGTTTTACATATTCTTTCGAATCAATTTATATCATATTAGACAATGGAAATCCGAACTAATGAAATTCAACACGAAACATTGTAAACCACCTTCAAGCATACTTTGTCGAGTTGTGTAATTGAATGATCATATATGAGTTTCTCAAATATCAAGCTGTGTCTTGGGATTTCGAATCGTGTTATAAACTTGAAAACTTGAAGGTGCGCCAATATACCGCCCACCCGAGATCGGTGGCAAAGTTGCAGATGCAGTGCCTTCAACGACTCTAACTCAGCATCCCACATTTAATTTTTTCCACTTCGTTAGTTCAATGAGAGTGCTATCGGCCGTCGTGTCATCGAAAAGCAGTATTTTATGGAGTGAATTTCGACGCAACGAGTGTTGATGACCCCGGCAAGGTTGAAGACCGGTTTGGAATAATAATCGGAAATTGTAGATAATATTTACCGGGTGGCACGAAACAGTCGATCTTGAGTGTGTCCGGAAACAAAATATTTTTCCCACGGTGCTGATTTTGGTAGTTAATAATTATGATACAAGGTTTCGATGCATTCAATCGGGCTCAACAGATAGGTGTTCCACCATACTAGGTGTCATTGTGGATGATAAACTGAATTGGACCCATCACATTAACTAGTTGGGACGGAAACTATCTAATGATGACGTTTTTTTTACAGTGGATATATATTCATTCATTTTCACATATAAACATAATTTATATCTGAATTGATAGGGATATATTTTTAGAAGAGAATAATTTTTGGGAAATAAAGGTTTTGGCTTTATACTTATTCATCTTCATACAAAAACATGTGGGAATCTTCCAAAAAATGAAAAATAACAATTGCTTACAGAATAAACTGTTTACAAAGATGTGTAGATCATGCGAATGAATGACTTTCAAACATAAACTGAAAGTAAAAAACAGTTTCGAAACAACTACTGTCATATAAACATTGACTTGCACGAAAGAAAAGTATTTTCGAAACAACTAATGCTATAAGAACATTGAATTATGCAAAACCACTTTTTCTTATTCAGTTTATACTTGAACATTCGTTATGAAATCTAATCAGATATCAATCACAAGATTGCTACACAACACAGTAAATGGAAGAGGTAAAATCGCGGACACCGATGTTTCGGAATAAGACACTTGTTTTGTTGCTTTTTCAGCACCAATCTGCATAACATTACATGATAAAGAACTCTAGACATTCATGAAATTTTAACCTCATGCGAACGAGTTAAATCCAACACCTCATCAGTGCCAGTACGTAATGTGATTTATTTGCTCATTTGATTTAATCCCAGCCATACGAATCTTGTTTCAATTGAAAGGGGTATATTTTTAGGATAGATAAATTTTTGGAAAGAAAGGTTTTGGCTCTCTACTTCTCCATCTTGACACGAAAACCATATCTGACACTAAAAAACTATTTTCAAGTATTCCAGCTGGGACCCCCCCGCGGGGGTTTGAAAATTACCTTTTCATCCCTGTTTCTCCGTACCGCTGCTATATTTTCAGAGGCTGATATTTTGTGTGTAGGTTCGTTTCATGTTGTAGATGTGCAATAAGAAAAGATTTTTAAATATTCCAACTGGAAAATTATCGCTATATTTTTGGTGGCTTAAATTTTGTATGTAGATTCGTGTCAAGTTGTAGATATTTAGTATCAGCATTGCACCCGTGCGGAGCCGGAGCGGTTCGCTAGTTATATCATATACAACTTTTGTAATTCAAAAATTATAAACATTGATAACAGCCCTACGTAGAATTTGTGAAGTTTGTTTGTGATATACAGTGCTTTTCTTTAATGCCCCCCTTTAATTTTTTGACCGGGTCAACTCAAAAAATTGAAATTTGAGGTAATGAAACTAATGCATGAATACTTCATTTTGAAGTGAAAATGACAGATGAAACTTTCAAGATGGCGACTGGGCGGAGTCTTTTGAAGCTCCTGACAAGTGCTTTACAACCCTAGAATATAATGTAAATATCTTCAACTACTTCAAAATGGCGGAACTTTTAATAATTGCCTGAATACATTGACATTTAAATACATAATAAGAGGTAATAAGCTTTAGGTCAGTTCAGAAGAAGATGCTCGAAATGGTTGCCTTCAACTTCTTGACATAAGAACAGCTTATCCTATATTTCACGCCGAACATTTTCGAACACAGTAACGTTAATATCTCTACAAATATTTATTATTCTCTGCCGTATATCCAATACTGAAGCAGGTTCAGTTTCGTTTAATGGTAACAGAATGATCTTTTTTGCGAGATATTTAGGACCTGGTAGTAGGTACGTCAGTTGCCTTTAAATGTGAATAGAATAACTAACTGGAGTCAATTTTAGAAGTACATACTATGGACACTGCTCACTTCCTTGCAGTGTGAAAATGAAAAAATCATAGAACGAATAACAAATAAGGTCTATACTGTTACAAGAACCCAACAAGGAGCAAAATTCTGTCTTTGGTACCTTTAGATATTCACTACAGATTTTCATATGCCACTGAGCGCATATAAAATGTCAAATGAGGAGAAATAATTTTTGTTGCCAAAATTTCACAAGAATCGCTCTTGGGGCCTCTTTCATTCACAATGTATATAACTCATATAGGCCAAACAGTTCGTTACATATTTCATCAGTTCGGACTTCCATTGTTTAATATAATATAAATTGATTTGAAATCCATGAAAAAAATTAAAAAGATTAACCGAAAATAACAATTTTATTAAACAAAAAACTGTAATTACAAAGAAATAACATACAAGCAACAACCAAACTAATAAAAAATTGAAAAATAATAAAAGCTGAAAATTAAGTTCGTTACATCTTGTAAACTACATGTGTATGTGTAAGAATGAGCTAAAATTAACCTTCACGTTCTTGTTATTAAAAATGATGAGAGTCACTGAAGTTTCTGATGTTTAACAAGTCTCAGTTTAAGTTTATATGATTCTTGGTTCACTATTATTCAACAGATTATGACATGAACTTAATATTTTAGTACCGCAGTCATTTTCCTGTATTTGAAATAATACTGTTTTCTGTAGTTATTTATTATAATTAATTTCATAAAACATTTCGAAAGTAAAATGGACATTTTACAGAGCTTGTGTAGCACTGAATATATAAAATTTTTTATTTCATCTAAATTACTAGTTTTGAATTCTGTGATAAAATACAATTCCAAATGATGTTATAGTATTCCGAACAAATTCAGTATTTTCAAACTGAAAAAACCTTGAAATGACCCTAATTCATAGCTTCATTAAAAAAATTATGAAAAATAGACTTAGGTGGATGTTGAAAAATCATTTCTCAATCATTTAATAAAAAATACTATACATCTCATGTTCATTTAACCGGAGCAGATTTTAATAATGGCAATTAAAATCCAACACGAACTTTATCTCGCCTCCATTCGGTTCATCAGCACCCAACGAAAATTTAATTGAGTCAGTAATTTTCAAGATCCATCCAAGCATCATAGCGGTTAGAGTAGCGCAGTTGATTATATTCGTAGAGAAATTATTAACAGAATAAGTTCAGAAATCGATACAGGAATCTCTTTTATTTCAACAATTTCTCAACCGAATTGAATCAAGACATCCAATTACGTTTTCTAGTTACCGAGTAATGCCTGCTATTCGTGAGGTGAAGCTCGAATAAATGGAGCTCCTTATGGCGGTTTTGCATTTTCGTGAGCTGGAGTGAGAATTGAGTAAAATGAACCCCTCCGTTTTCACAAGTAGCTCTCGTTATGTGTAGCATAATGTTATCCTTTCTCGTCTGCGGTATCCGCTATCAGTCTTTGTCTTTATTTGGAATTTCGGTAGGTATAGAGAATATGTGATTTTTCGAAATATAACCATACATTCAGGAAACATTTTGTTCGGTCTCAAGATATTGCTATCCAAATTATTATTTTTTCAAGTGAACTGTGAATCTTAAATTTTCAGAATGTAGCTTAGAGATGCTAGCTCAAAAATTTCTACAACAAAGCAGATTATTTTATGGCATTTTTTTTTATTTTAGGTATTGTTAACTGACCTTGTTTAAGTTATTCAGTTTTTCATTATTCTCAAGGGTTTCCCAATCGGGGTTTTCCAGTTGGTCTTCAAATGTATGGGTCTTTTCTAATCCACTTATTCTCATGAAATTCAATGTTCCCGAATATCTCTACCAAGCAACCCGTATATTTAGGCCTATTTCCATGTAAATATTGTAAGCTACAAATAGCTAGATTTTCAATTCCTTGTGAGCCTTATCTTGGGACTTACCCGCTATTATGATATTTTCCTACCTATGTTAATCCAACCTCTTTCTATCCCTAAAATAACAAAGCTGACTCCCCTCTCTAACTACTTAGGTGTCAGTTGTCAATTTGAAAAATTGACCATAATTTCCACCTGGTGGGGATATAAAAAATGTCCGAGAAAATGGAAAAATTTCAATTCAACATTATCAAAGAATTGTCCATCGAATGACCATGTTTTCCCACCTCTCCATAAATGATATTTTCTTTACGCCTTCTCGGTTTTTCGTGATAAATCTTGAAAGTGCTTCATCGTTTGTCTATCCTACGTCCATGTTTCTCCTTGAAGCAGATTTCTTTGTTCACGAACCAAATTTAAATTTTTAATTTTCACAATTTTGGAAATTTCCATTTGTTTCTATATTGCGATTCACATTGAATTTGAAATGCTGGAGATTAAGTCCATTCGGAAAAACGTTCTAAGGAAGTTTGTTCCACATAAACGCAGTTCTCCGGATGAAAGAGTTCTTAAACAGGGAAGTTCGAGGTGTACTGAGTTGAACCTCAAAACGATGAGCAGCCACAATCCGTCGCATATTTCTGATATATGTCGCTCTTGGTGGAATCAAATATGCCAAGTCCCTTCCAGTGAAAGTATCTATAGAAAAGGGATAAATCTCCGACCTTTCTTCGATGTTACAGGCTATCTAGGTTGCAAATGATGTTTGCGTCTTCAATCAGGTCGATGATTCTTTTCTGAATGGAATCCAGCAACTTAAGGTATGTTTGGGGGTTTATCATTTATAAAAATCTGTTTTTCCGGTAATCTGCTGTCGCCCCCATACGAACAACTCTCAGAAGTTGAGAAGCTGAGGACTAACGAGGTCTTAATTTTCAACGTGTGATTCCTAACAAGGTGTGGACAAATCAAATTTTTCCTAGGACTAACGGTCATTCGATGAAAAATTTTACAAATTTTAATTTCAATTTTCCGATTTTTTCATGCTGACTTCACACATCTCCAAACAAACATAACAATCCATAAGAAGAAGACTTCATTTTTATTTAAAATATTTGCTTAATAATAATAATGATAATAATGTGTCTTTATTCTGTCAATCAAGGATTCATATAGATTTTTTTACATTTGTAACATTAATGATCCTAGGGCTGACGTCAAAGACGAAGTTCAAATCAATAATTCACAATTACTGATATGTTCTACCACTTAACATCACACAATCTAAACATTATGGAATATGCCTATAATAAAGAATATTAAAAAGAAAACAATAATAGGGACTCTTAACAACTTAGGGGGTCTAAAATGTATTATTTGGTTTATTGCTTCCACAAAACATTCTTATAGTAGTACTTAAAAATAATCACATTCATTTTTTCAATTTCGTTCAGAATACCGTTGTACACGTAGCCAATTTGGTAACTGAAGGACCGTTTAAAGAATTCATGATGGTGAATTGGTGGTGTTAAAATATCTTTAAATTGAATATTGATTGTATGAAAATAGGTTCGAAATTAATTTTTTTCATATAAGTAAATCGGAATCTTCGTTATGATTATTCTGTGAAATAGCCACGCTGCATGCGCTATACGCAAGCTTTCATATTATATATTGTTGTAGATCATGCTTGAAAGAATGTAATACCGACCGCTACTGGTAACCGCAAACTAAACGTAACGTAGCTAAGAGCGCGGAAATTCCCTCTGTTCCCTGCCGCTCGAGAAGCAGCAAGAACTTCGGCCAAAATTCTACGATGTTCGATTACGATATTTAAGCGCTGGCGGCGGGCATATCGAGACAGTCCAGTGGACGTTGCAGTGCAAAGTGATCTAGTAAGGCGATAGATAATCAAATAATAGTTGAAGTTTTTAGTTTAAAACTTTGTTGTATTCAACGTGAAATAAAATTGAGTTTGATTATTCAGTGTAGTTAATTATTGGTGAACCCACGGGGGAAAACGTAACAATATATTGTCCAAAATGATATATTGAAGGGTTTGACTTAATTTATAGTTCATGTTCTTCTTTATAATGGTTACAAATGAATGTTTTTCTATCCATATATCAATTTCACACTATGAATGGTATTTATGACGCGTTTATTAATTTTCATCAAATAATTTCATTTGACATCCATATTATTGAGGTGCATAAAAAAGCCAGTCCGCCATCTTGGGCGGTGCGCCATATTAAACTTATAGTAACTCATTTCGATATTTTTATCATTTTTTGAATTCTGTAAACCCTTTCATATGACATCCTTATCATGGAGGCGCAAGATTTGACCCGAACACAAATACGTATAAACACTGAAAGTTGAATATAAACGTGTAACAATAAACTTTTTTTTCTGCTTTCAAAATTTATTGTGAACTACAAATAGTCCATTTATATTCTTTGAAACTACTCTGAAAATTTCACATTCATATGAAAATTAAGTACTTATAAACCGAAAATGTTTCTCAAAATATATTCCAGTCCAGTGAACAATTTTTTAATTTAATTCACCATACGTTGAATGTGTAATTGCCTGTTAACATGCCCAAAGTGCACACTTTTGAGTAAATAGTACAGAACGTTTTTGTGAATAGAAGCATTACAACTAATTGCTCTCATAATTCACAGTTTATCATTTCGAACAATGTGCGTACGCTGTGCCAGCTACGTGCACGTGCATATTCCATAGAATTCCGACTTTTATATTTCACGGTTGTTCCGAGTATTAGCTATGCGTACAAGTAAAAGCGGCTATTATTCTCGTTCAGACGAATAACATTCAAATTCACTCTTTTTCATTAGTTCTGCACCGAGGTACCGTTTGTCGTTGCATATTATTAGTTACAGAGATACAAAAATTACCATTAAATAACGTTAGTTTGTGCGAAAACGAGGTTAAAGATTACGACTGTGCCAAACGAATGCCCACATTTATGTCGCTTGAAGCATAATCGAAGGCATTATTTTATCAACGGAAAGCAATATAGTTTGTTGTGGAGAAGCGTTTTTCTTTGATTTACATTAGTTGTTGTTGAGACTGAAGATGTCTGCTGCTGTAGCAGACTACAAGTACTACAAGTTTCACTTGACCATGGCTTACAGCCCGAATTTTGTTCTCTCTATCAGACTCCGACTGTGCATATTTGTTATAGTCGAGGTAAACGATATTGTGCACTCTTGAATTAGGCGGCACTCTCAAAAGCCAAAAAAACCAATACATAGAAATTAATCGGCAGCGAATTATTCCACGTGGCCTCTAGAATTAGTGGTAATATCGCATAATTTTTATTTACCGAGTTTTATGATTGGATGATGAGCCATAAAATTAAATTTGAAGTCATGTTACGGTGACGAATAGAAATTGGGAAATGAGGGGTTGGTTATCGGCGTAGTGTTCAGTTCAGGAACTGATCGCGATTTGAGTGTTGAAATTCGATAATGGTGCAGTTATAATTACTTATAATTTTTGTTATCTGTTTAAAATGTAGCGTCCTTGGATAAGTACTGAAAATAATAACTAGTGTGATAACGCAGACTTTTTTCAGTGTAGTGATTCCAATAGCGATGGCGAACAATACGAAAAAGAGATACCAGTGAATAAGATTCGGGTGCATTTAAATATTGAAACACAGAGATTATGTTTCAATGTACATAAGAATATACATCTCTAGTTTGGTTTCAAAGAAAACAAACTATTACAAACAACATCAGATCTGACTGAAATTCCTTTCTGAACTGTACAAAAAATGGTCATAAACAAACCTTATGAACGCAAGGCGCTATGTGATATGGGTTTACCAAAACCTTCAGTTGTTCATCAAATAAAATCATTGAAAAAAACAATATACGACTATTACAAAAGCAATGAGATTCCTAAAGCTGAAATCATAATAAAGAAATTGAATACTTTCGGCCTTAACGTTCAAAACAATTCAGAATTGGATAAAGAAACTAGAATTCAGATTCAAAATAATAAACAAACGTCAAGCAGTTATGGAAAGCAGAAGACTAGTGAAATTGCGTAACAAATACTTAGAACAGATAACTAAATATAGACAAGATTAACGGCACATTTTCTATTTGAACGAAACTTGGTATGACAATCACGACACAGTTACGAAAGGGTGGACTGATGGTTCGAGAATGTGTACGCCTAACATGCTTGCAAACAAAGAATCGCGACTAATCACTATGCATTGCGAAAGAAGTGAAGAATGGGTTCCGAATTCTTTGAGATTATGTGGAAAAAACTTAAGGAATGCAATGTTGACTATCATAAGAACAAGAAAGCTAATATTTTTAAGGAATAGTTTGAAAACACATTGATCCCAAATTTGGATGCGAATAGTGTAAAAGTTCTTGACAACGCTTCCTATCATTCGCTATAGCTCATCAAAGTACTGAATAAAAATTCGAGGAAAGATGAAATACAAAGTTTTTCAATGGATAACAATTTGTATTTTGAAGATATATCAAAAACCAACTATTTGAAGTTTTACAGACAAAACTATTTGAGCCCTTGAGACTATTGCTGAAAAGTATGGACACACCATACCGACACTTTCCCCCGATTTTTGTGTATTCATTTCCATCGAGTTGATTTGGAGAAAATGGAAACAAAGTATCAGGCATAATAATAATTTTCCAAAATTTGATAATATATTTGAGCTACAATGGAAATTGTTTGTTAGTGATAGTTTTATAATAATCTTATGATACGTTCCTAGGCTGCATTGTTGAAATAAAATGATTTTTGACATTTTTCTTTGTTGTTTATGTGGAAGTCCTTTGATTATAGAAATGATTATTGAATAACAAAACTAGTTAGCTCCCTCACTATTTTATTAAAGGGGAACTGCTGGAAGGTAGGGGGCACTATAACGTTTACTTGAACTATACAACCTGTTAAATGATCAAATCGATCTGGTTTACTCAAATTAGCCTATCCACACTGTTAGTACGTACCTATAATACTTAATATAAGGACTAATGTAATCAATCATTTTCAGTTCAATGTTTAAGTTTGAAAAGGTCCTTATAGGACTAAACTGCAGTGACGTTAGTTACAAATAAAAGTGATAAAAAACATAGAAAGTTTAAATTCTCATTTTTCAATTGAATATACGTTTGTACAGTTGGCTAGTTGATAAAGAAAAAATGTAAAAGTACAATATTGGTAAGTCATTCTCACATCAGAGGAGGTCAAACTTGCAATCATTTATGACGTCTCTCGGTCGTTTTAAGTGGGCTAAAATGATGAGTGAAATAGTTTTGTGGTCCACTATGTAATTAACCAGTGGCATGGGAACGCCTCTTGCATGAATAAAAAATCCAAACTCATTTCGGAGATAATGGAACCTTTATTTCTCATTAGGTCGAAGTCATCAGCAAATTTCAATGATGGATTGAGATATTAATCTTCATTGTGAACACCAACATAGATTGTTCACCAATTAGGCGGTTAGTTGATTGATCAAACATCGAGTTCTTCAAAATTTTGAAATGAATTTCATCGTCCTACAGGTCCATTAAAAATGAAATAGAAAATTGAAGAAAACGATGTTTTGTTATATTCAAATACCTTGATTTAATGGATGATTGCCTGAACTATAGATGAATATTTTGTCAATCAGGACTTTCGAAGTAAAATATAATTTTACTTGAAGTAGGTCATTCATACTTGAACGATGGTATTAATAATAATAATAATAATAAATGGGCTTTACTCATACTTATAAAGATAATTACCTAGTATACATTGATAAGTGAGTAGTGCATGAATCTTTCTAAAATTGAGAAAAAAACAGAGGCTATAAATTCCAAAGAAAATATTAAAAATCTATTTAGCTTAAATAAGGTAAAATGTATAGCAAAACATACACAAAAGTGAGGCAAAGGTAAAGCCATATGAGCAACACATAACATGAATCTGTTTAAAATCTGTTTAAAATCTGTTTTTC
>WOGP01001851.1:0-18000 GCA_015342065.1 Leptinotarsa undecemlineata
AAAATATTAGTTTTGTGTTTGGGTAATTGATCAAAGAAGTTATTCAGCTTTCACACCAAAGGTTCCAATCCCATAGTTATTACTGAAGAAGTTAGCAACTGGCACCAGCTAAACCCCAGGAAAAATTTCCCAAATCGACAGCTTTTAAATTCGAATAGAAAAAGTGGAACTGGAAACTTCGGCCGTGAAAGCCTTAACCATTTTCTTACATTTCCTGCTACGAAAAGCTGCGAGCTTCATGAAATACCGCAGGATATCTTTCCACCTGAAACAATGGGACAACTCACAACAAGTGCATTTCTTTAATGCCTCCCCTTTTATTTTTTGAACGGGTCAACTCAAAAATTGTAATTTGGAATAATGAAATCAATGCAAGAATACGTTATTTTGGAGTAAAATTGACTGATGAAACTTCCAAGATGTCGACTGGGCGCCATGAAGTCAATATCTTCACCTACTACAAAACGGCGGAACATTCAATGATTGCCTGAATACATTGACATTTAACTACATCATATAAGCTTGAGGTCAGTTCAGAAGATGCTCGAAATGGCTGCCTTGAACTTTTCGACATATGAACAGTCTATCCGATATTTCAACCCAAACATTTTCGAACACAGTAACGTCAATATCTCTACAAATATTTACTATTCTCTGCCGTATATCCAATATTGAAGCAGGTTCAGTTTCGTACATCTGCTTCTGCGTCCAAATGTTTTAAATCTGGCGAAGAGGCTAGCCATTCTGTAGGACCTCGAAGTCCAATCCAACGACTGGGGTCCAAATAGTTTACTACTTGTCTGGACTCATGTGGTGGTGCTTTATCATGTTGGAATACAATATGGAATTCATTAGGATTCGCTTCGACGATTTCAGTGATGAGAGTATTTCCCAGCATATTGAAATACAGTTCCCCAGTTGAATTTTGATCAATAAATAGAGGTCCTACAATATGGTTTCCCAATATTTCTGCCCAAACATTAATTTTTTTGGATATTGAGAAAACCGAAAACTAAATGAGAATATTCTAACTCAATGATGCTCATTGTCGTACTGATATTTTTTTGTCGTTTTTATGAACAAAAATTAACTCAACAACACTTATCGGGTTGTTGAAATTACCATATGGCAGATAAAAAGGGATATTTTTATAAATATCTTTATTAATGTTCCGCCATTTAGTAGTAGATGAAGGTATTGACTTCATATTCTAGAGTTGTGAAGTATTTGTCAGGAACTTCAAAAGGATATGTAACAAGACCCCTCTTCCTATTTAATTTTTTTCCCATATGGCGCCCAGTCGCTATCTTGAAAGTTTCATCAGTCAATTTCTCTTCATAAAAAAGTATTCTTGCATTGATTCCAGTTCCAAATTTCAATATTTCGAGTTGACCAGATCAAAAAAATAAAAACGGAGGGTACATTGAAGAAATGCACTGTATGTTTCAATAATTGAATAGAACTGGCCGAAGCATGATTCAAATCTATATGAAAACTAATTATTACAATATATTGTGTGATTTTCTCTATAAATAACATAACAAACACTATAACAAAAACTGCGACAGTTATTTTGCTATACAATAGCATCCTTATGCGTTTAGGCTTCTCCAAACCTGTCAAATTTGACATTTATTTGAAAATCCTCGAAAAACAGTTTTTTTATAAATTTCGAAAAATTCCACGGAAACAAGTTGCAAAGTTTTCGATTTTATACTCCTGCTCAAAATTTGGACTCCCTACTTTAACTCTCTACTGTAATATTCCGCTCTATCGATCGTTTCAAATTTCATAATTTTGATGAATACTAGACTTCAATGACATATATTGCCCTGAAAGTACCCGGATTTTCAATATATGGACGTTAATATGTCAGTAATCAAATAAACTTATTTCTCTTCATTCTTATTACACTCGTAATATGCACTTTGATTTTTTTTCTGATCAATGATTCAATTACAAACTAACCAGAAATATCATACTTTTCTTTGATCTAAACATCAACCTATAGTTTCATAACTATTCAAAAGAATTTCGATCTAGCGCTTTGTACTGAACATATATAAAATTTTGTGATTTTAAACATTACAAGATTAATGCAACATCACGGAAAGGAAAAAATAGATAGGTACTGACCAAATCAAAATAAAAATTTTCCTTAGTAGGATTTTAAGTTTTGGTTGATGTCAAATTGTTGCGTTTAATGAATCGAGTTTTTTTGTGTACAGATTGTCGTACATCTATAATACACAAATAAGTTTCATGTACAATGTTATCCGCATAAGCAACGTGGAAATCGTTCTTTTATATGATGAGAATCTGCCATATCGAGAAGAATTTTCGATCACCGGCATCTAGGAAGAAATATTCACTTTAGCCGTGAGAAAGAAAACAGAAAACATTCAAAGAATTTGGCTCTGTGGACAATCTTCTCAAGAAACCACATAATTCAGAAAAGTATAATGAAGAAAAACAACCCAATGTTTGTGTGAACTAATATCTGTAGTATTAGTGGAGGTACATGGTTTGGCAGAGAAACTGTGAAAAGAATTTTGCACAAAAATAAATTCCATCCCTATAAGCCAAAGTTCATACATACTCTTGAGGAAAGAGGTTTCGATATTCGAGTAGGATTTTCAGTTTGGTTCCAAGGTGAAAGAGAAAATTTTCCTACAGGATTTTATGGACATTCCAGACAAATGTGTGGTGTGGATAATTACATAAACAAATATTTGAAGCATATTTTTTTAGAGAAAATTTGAACACAGGCATGTATATAAATTTCATTTCGAATCAGTTTTCTGAAGTTTTGGATAATCTGCACTATGTGGTAAACAAAATTTGTGGTACAAGCTTCAAGGGGCACTGATCCACCAAACAGTAGAAGTGAAACACTGTCTCAGTTAGATATTTAGGGGCAGAGTGATTGGACGAGATAAGAAACACCAAGAACACCAAACTTATCAGACTATTTGCAAACAAAGAAGTTTCAAAGAATACTATTTATGAGTGTTGTGCTAAGATAAATCCCCCATTTTGAAAAAAGGCCACAAAGACTGTGAATGAAAGGACTATAATTTGTGTAGAAAGAAAAGACGGTATACTGACTGATGAATTTGGGTCCTTTATAAAAATATTGAGATAAATTAATGAATGTTATGATGTTTTGTCGTGAATTTCTTCATAATTATTTTGATTTGATGTTATTAACACATCTAATGGTGAAAATAAAGAATATAAAATTTATGAAATCAACTCAAGAAGCGTTATTATTTGCTTAATAACTACATCTAACAGTTCACATTCAACAGTCCACATTCAACTGTCACATTATAAGGTTTAAACTGCATCAAAATATTTCGAACTCATCTGCAGCTAATGGGATAAAAATCTGCTAAAAAACGAAATAAGAGTGTAATTAGAATGAAGAGAAATACTTTCATTTGATTACTGATTTACTAACGTTCATACATTGAAAATTCGAGTCAGTTCAACAATGGAATGGAACTTTGCAACAATAAAGACGAATTTATGAAGGTGTATTTATTTCTTTTTCTGGTAATAGGCTTATGCGGGTATTTTTTGGGCAAGAAATTCATCAAAATTATGAAATTTGAATCATGTTTAGTTCGAATGGATAGAGAGATAGAAAGATTCTAGAATTCAGAAATGAATAGAAAAAAGTCGAAGTGACAGTAGAGAGTTCAAATTTCGAGTAAGGATAGAACATTAGAAATCAAGCAACTATTGTTCCATTTTTGGAAGTTGAAAAGAAAACTGACTTTTTGATGATTTCAGAAAGAAATGTCAAATTTGACAGGTTCAGAGTAGCAAATGACAGAGAGAAAGAGGCTGTTTTTTATTCATTTTTCAAGCGTAAACTGACTGTAAAGTCAAATTTTCATAATATCTGATTTAAAAAAAACGTGAATTACATCAACGTCCAACACGATTCCCATAGAAAGAATGCTGAGTCTACGAAAGCGTACACCAGGAGATAAGCCGACTTGCGAAGATTCTATGGATCAGGCCCGCATTCATAATCAAACTTGTTTACTGAAAAGACTTTGTTTTAGATTATTATTGTATTAGACTTTGTATAATTATTTTTATTCTACTGAATAAATTGAGTTTTAAAACAGGACTTTCAATGTTCGATAAGTTATTTCACTTGTAAGAAAAATTATTCCACTTCTCCCCGTGTCATCTCTGTCCAACTTCCATAGGTGTCCTTATCCCATTTGGCTTGTCATTCAGTCACTAGGTTTACCAATCATAAAAGCTAGCTGTTCGATCTCTATCGACGTTAAAGGAGCCAGACCAACCATTCGAAGTAACCAACAACGTCAAAGAAATCAAATACTAGCTTGTAATATGTAATTTTCCAAGTTTGTTTTCGAGTATATATTCTTACATGGCATATTTTGTAACAAAATTAATTTTAACTATTTTCAGACTTTCGTTTTTCCCACCAACTAGCGAGCATATCAGGAATAGAATATTTCCTACCCGCTTTATGATAGAGCGCCCAATGGTTTGAACAGCTGAATGTGATTTTGCAACTTCCTATTTTATGCTCTCTACTTATCTGTGAATATGTATCAACGTCCTACCGAATCAATCTGAGCATTCGATAGGTAAGTTCTTTCGAATTGGAATTTCGGAATGTTGCTTACATGAAGCCATGCTGCTTTTTTATTATATAAGCAATTTTTTCAATAATAAAAACAATTTGATTTCACATATAGCCCTTTACGTGGTTATCCGAACCATCCGGGCCAGAATACTGGCGTGAATGAAGGGGGCTCTTTATTCATCACTTTTTTTAAAGACACTCACACATTCCAAAAATAATTAACATAATGGACTAGAACACAACAAAAAACGGAGCGTCACGATAGTACATAGCATTGGCGTACCTTGTGGTTGTATTTCTATATGTTTCTACAATTATCTTCAACTTTCAGCTTTCATGTTTTTTTTTATATTGACCTGTCTTATGTATACCATGTGTACCTAAAAAGATGAAACATATATTTTATCTTATCTCGTCTCGTCTCCTCTCGTCTCATCTCGTCTCAACTCATCTACTCTCGTCTCTTCTCGACTCTTCTCGTCTCTTCCCGTCTCTTCCCGTCTCTTCCCGTCTCCTCTCATCTCGTCTCAACTCATCTCCTCTCGTCTCTTCTCGACTCTTCTCGTCTCTTCCCGTCTCTTCCCGTCTCCTCTCATCTCCTCTCTTCTCGACTCTTCTCGTCTCTTCTCGTCTCTTCTCGACTCTTCTTGTCTCTTCCCGTCTCTTCCCGTCTCCTCCCATCTCCTCTCGTCTCTTCCTCTTCTTCTTTTATCTTATCTCATCTTATTTTTTGTGGGATGTCGTTATCTGCACGTCCGTTCATTAACATAGCCACTACGGAACTCCGTTAACGTCTATATTGAGAACCAAAATTCAAGGTTTAAGGAATTTCAAAAAAATCATTATTAATATTCACTTAGTCAAATATTTTATATTCTATCATATAATAATGATAATAATCATCTTCATTACTACAACAGCACAAAAAAATAACAATATCAAATTCTAACTACATATATGAAGTTATATCTGTCTACTCGTTGTAATATGCCTAATGTTTTCCAATTCATCGCTAAAATGGTCTGTGTTTTAGGTCGTTAGTCGTATATTTTATATTCTGTCATATTCCTCATTCTCATCTGTGGAAAACTTCGCTAAGTTTTAATTTGCCTCATCTACGGTTGTTTACATATTTTTCCCAATCTCAGAAAGGCAGAAATTTTCCGTATATATCTGTTATAAAGGTCTGTGGTCTAAGTCGTTAAGCTTCCAAGCTTAAGCTTCCAAGCTCCTAGCTATCAGCTTCAAGATGCAATGTAGTGTATTTTTCAGATAATGAGAATGGTTGTTGGCATTGCAAGGTTGTTTATGATATAACTATAGTGGTAACGTAATGAATGACATGTAATATATGTGATATGTACTTTTCAAATGTAAATATGATGCAGATCATAATATAACAACGCTGGATATTGAGACTTATCGCTCCAAAAAGTATGTGATGAAAAAGTCATTATGAGTATTGTCAAAGTAAAAAAAGGGATACTTCTATAATATTAATGAATGCATGATATGAACGATTTGGTAAAAATCAAAAAGTATTCATAATATTGAGTACAATAAATACCCAACAAATATTATGCATAATAATAAGTTTGGCACGTGAAAACCTTAGTCATTTCTCTTTTTGTAAAAGGAAATAGAAATGACGCGAATAACTACCGACAAATTTCATTACTTTGTTCTATTTCGACATTGTATGAAAAAGTGGTGGCTATTAAAATAGTGAATTAGTTAGTCATATAACAAACTGATTTGTATGAAATCATATATGAGTGGTCGGCATTTGACAATCAAATATTACAATATCGTGTCCAAGGAACATTATGTGACAATAGAAGTTCCTCAGGGATCAGTACTGAGACATTTACTTTCAGTGGTATTTGTTGATGATCTCTCAGAACAGGATGAAAAACTACCTTATTCAGAGGAATCGGGCACATTTCAGATATGCAGTGGGTTAGTACCTCGTCCACTAGATGGAGTGACATTTTGTTGTTCGCTCTAACTTATGAAGAGGAATTAAATAATACTCTGAAAATCTTAAAATTTTCAATTATGGAATATCATTGACTTTAGGTCGATGATGGCTACTATCTTGCATTGATGAGTGGATAATGAGCCCGAAACCGGTCGGCAAGTGTACCCGTTTCAAAATTGAAGGTCGACGTTTTCAGTTGTATTGCCAATTGCATATGCAGGAAATTTCATGCGAAGATTCCTGCACTAACACCTGTCGGATATAATCCAACGTTCTTCGTGGTATTAGCCAGGAGAGTAGTTGTTTTCTGATAGGTGTCAATCCATTCAATCTACCGTGCAGGTATATTCGAGACTGGCTCGAACGTTCATAGTTCATTTCTTTAGATTTGTTCACTGGTAGTCTTCAAGTTAAGGCCATTGACTAATAAGAAAATTTATTTCAATTAATTGAATTTTATATTTTTATGGTACTAATTTTCCTTGTTGTCTATATACGTTTCTATTCAATCTCTGTCACTGTAATGTTACTCAAATTTTTGACAGTGTCACTATATTTGTCATGTGCCTATGAAATGAAGAATCTCGATCCAACTAATGAAATTACAAATTATGTAAACGAAACTCTTTATAATATTGATGACTGGGTGAGAGATCTTCAATTAGAAAAGTGTGCTCTAGTAGCCATCGGGCTCAAATATTTTGCAGTGAGTTTTTTCAGTACGAAAGCTTTTGATCACCTACAAAAAACTTTGGAAAAATTTGAGGAGTCAATAAATTTTCTCATGGTTTCAGATATTTCTTGAAGACGTTGCGAATTCTGATAGCACCAATATAAGATCAAAGAACTATTTCCTAGGAATATGTCAACAGAACATTTTAGAAAAATGGACGTTTTGCTCCGAACAACTTTCGAAAAAAAAGAAACATAAATGTAAATTCAAATTGGGAACGGCCAGGTATCAAGGAAGGGTTCATAGAAGACTTTGTGATGTTAGGATCATGATAGGCAACAAAGATTGTTCATGTGAACAAACCATTTTTGGAGATGAAATGTATAAGGTTCGAGGTGAGTCAGTATATAACAACTCAAATGTAGGAATGTTTTTCAATTGAATTTCACTAAACTGATAGAGACCATATTTACAATTTGAAAGGTCTCAGAAATTAAAGAAAGTGAAAAAATATTTCTCCATGATAAAAAAAGTCTTTTAATATCACCAGGAAACCACTAATGCCCTTTTCAATACAAACTTGTACAACTATAACATTTATGATACAACAGGACCGACCTGAAGGCATTGTGTCTTTTTCGGTACCGCAATTATTTGCTTAACGTTTTTGGAGAAGTTATTTTTGTGGCATTTCTTCATTTATTTATTCCACATAATAACACAGAAGACGGCAGCATCGGTCACTGTGGGTGAAATTATATATCTTCTGAAAAGAAGACTACATCAGAAGAAACGATCATAAAGCAGAGGATCGAGAAACGACTGTTTGGGATCACTTAAAGTGCTGATTTCAGTTACCCCATAGTTGAACATGTTGGAGTTAGATTTGTTATAGTTGGTTTCGAAATGTAAAATTCGATTCTCACTATCTTAGCCAAGAAAATTCAGCGAAAAATGAAGAGGATGGAAAAATACATACCTCTTACACTCTTATTGGGAATATTTTCTCCAACAAGCAGCAGGACAAATACATCAATAAAAGTTACCGAAAAAATAAGTGTTCAAATTCTCAAAATTGATATAGTTGTATTTCCCACAACGCGAATCGGTGCCTGCTACTTTTCTCACAAAATTACACCGGCGGAAGGAAAAGATCTAGTACACAGTATGGGTATCTTAAACAAAAACTACAGAGAAAAAGAAATGGAAAAAAGCATTGTAGTCTTATTTTATCAAATTTAGGTGAACCGAACAGCAGTAATTATTGAAAGGATGAATTGGAGTTTCAACTAACTTTATTTTCATAACTGTGTGAAGTCGAAATTTGAATTTATTAAAATTTTTCATTTTGATAATTACATTTTTCATGTGTTCATCGGAAATCAATGTATTGTCCATAGTTACACCCAAGTTTTTAGCGATACTAACCCCTGCTACTTCAGAGTCGTCCATTAAGAATGTACGATTTTCCACGTCATAGATTTGAGGATCGTATCTGATACATAATGCAATAGTCTCAGTAGGGTTATTTCGCAATACATAGTTTCCTGAAATTATAAACAGAGTGAGTTCACCTCAGTTTACCGATCAATAATTACAAAGCCAAAAGCTTTACTTTTATCAAGCAGAACTGAGACTGTAATATCAGATCGGTGTCCTGATTTTCCAATATCATTTATAACCTTTGTTGTTATCCACAAATTTTTTTAAATGATATTGAATGTTAAGCAATATGATGATTGGGCGTTTGTTGAGGACAATGTAATGAGGTTTGAATAGAGGTTACTGCAGTTTGAATATGAATGAAAAAATACCAATTGAAGAATATAATGATTTTGTGAGTTCATTTCTTGAATACAATATATGAGCAATATTTACCTTACTGTATTGGGAGAAGGTCACCAGTCATATATTATATCAGCATGGTCAAACACAAAATTCATCTTGACAGAATAAGTATAGACTGGTGAGTGAGAAGAAACTGCTATGATTTCTAATATTTTGAAGAATGAAAAACGAATTTTGAAACAAAATGCCATTTTCAGGAATGTTTCAGAAAACTAAGTAGAAAAGATATAGAAATCTCACCCACAAGAAATAGTATTTATTCATTGATCCAGTCACCCTAATTGATCGTGCATTTGGTATCTGCAAAAGGCAGGCTAGAAAATGTGCCGCAACATCGAGAAGTACATTTGATAGAATGGATCTGGATTATAGATTGCCAGAACTTCAGAAGGGTTTTGTTGCCAGAGAGCCAGAAAGCTTCCACAAGAAACTACACTACAGTATGCTCAAATTGAATATGAGTTCAGTTTCACAACCTGTCTCACTTTTGGGCACACCAGTCATTGTGGTCTCACAAAAATTAATGTAACGCATTGACCAAGTGATTGCTGTGATACTCAAAAACTGTCAAAATTTCGCATTGAAGAGCACAGAAGGAACACTCAGCAAGAAGAAACTTGCAAATGAGAATGACATTACATATTGACTCACCAACATAATTTCGTATGGTGCGAAAGTAAAGGATCTGTAGCCACAGGAAAATGAAACGTTTTGAACAATACAGGGGCCGCCTACAAAATAAAGAAGCATCTAGCCAGGTCAGTGTATCGATCCTCAACTTGTATCAGACAAGGAAAGATGCTAATTCGAAATAAAAGTGGTGGAAGCGTTTAGTTGACTGAAAATTGTTTTGAAGGAACAGGATTTTGCTAGTCATCATCCAAATGCCATTGAAGATACCATCAATTAGAGAATTGTTATTTTTTTCCTCTTCCTCTTTTGTGTGTTTTTATTTTTTTATTCAATTTCGACTTTTCAGTTATTGATCAGTATCATATTCGTAACTAATAATCATTTATTTTCATTCCAGGTCACATCTTACGACATTTACTGTTTATTCCTTCTCATATTTTTCATATTACTTTCACATTTTACCAAGAAAAATAACTGCATGTAGATTATGTTATTCCCAACTTCTGAAATATAACAAGGAATTTCGTTAACCACATTTGAACAAACTAAATGATCAGCATTTTTTTGATTCGCGTGGCATTAATTAGTCCTGCCTGTTCAAGGTACTTTCATACTGAACTCATTTTCCCTTCTTCCTTAAATAGAATCAACTGTAACGACTCATTATCCACATTCGTCAACATTCATCAACAATGTATTCATTAATTTTCAAATCGTTTTTCCAGGTTTTCCAACTTGTTACATCCCGCCGTTACCGAGTACATTATGCAAATATAACGTTTGTGGAGTTTCCCAATGCACAGCGAAGTCGGTGGAAAACACAGTGCACACTGTGGAATGTGATTCGAATTGCAGAGGCGGAAACCCGGTAACATTTCAAGACCTTTACTCTCAATATGAACTTGTTCTGATTCTTTTTTTTACATCATGGTAGTATACGAGGGAAGCATGGAAAGTTTTCGACTTCAATTTGAAATAAAAGGAAGTGAATTTCGTTGTTCATGCAGTGCAGATTGTTATGTAACAGTCGCTTGAGTAAGTTTAATAGAAATGGACAGAAGTGAGTATTGAGCTGTCATTGAATATATGTTTTTGAAAGGCAATACGTCCACGCAAATCAAAGATGAATTGAATTATGTATATGACGACTCTGCACCATCATTTACCGATGAAAACATCGTCAAAATTTACAAAATGATGCTAGACAACCGCCAAATTGAAGTGAAAGAGACATCAGAAGTTATGAACATGTTGAACATATTGAATCAACATTCAGGCATGAAATAACAAAAAACAGTCCAAACAGTGGACTACAAAGAGGGAACCGTCCGCAAAGAAAGCGACTGTTTTTTGGGATAGACATGGATTTATTTCAATCGATTATCTTCAAAAATGAAGGCGAAATTTGAGAAAAGATGGCCACATCCGCAGAAATAGAAAATACTTTTCCATCAAAGCAAGGCACCGTCCTACACCTTTACGGTTGTCATGGCAAAAATTCATAAATTACGGTTTGAACTGCTTGATCATCTGCCTTACTCACTAGATCTAGCCTCGAGTGACTTCTTCTTGTCTCCTAGTCTAAAAACTACTACTGGCGGATAGAAATTTTCGTCAGATGGAGAGGAAATCACATACGTGAACAATTATTTTGCAGATGGAAATGCAGATTACTATATGTACAGGTTACAGACATGTGAGCATTGCTGAAAAAAAAAGTATAGAGAAAAGGAGGAAACTGAGTTTAAAAACTAATTCAAAAAAATATCTTGTGTCTTTATTATGTTGGAAACTTTTCAGATCACCCTCATATAGACAACCCTCGTCTGCAGTTAAACATAATTGTCAGAATCGTCTTAAAAGTTATGGTGGACGGTATCAGCTCAGAGAATCTGCCCTTAACTGAAGGTGTTCCTTGAGGATCCATTGTTGGTTAGGTTAGCCATTTGATTCAAACGTTCTTCAACATCTTGAAGAAATTGTATCCAAATCGAGACTTATTTACCAAATAACTTGAACTAAAATTATGTGAAGCGCTAATCATCTTTTGGCATTCGAAAAGGCGACCAATTATCACCTGTCATGAAGGAATCAAATTGGCTGCAATTAGAGAAACTCCTCTCTGCCTTAGTGCGGCAAGCCAATTTGATTTAGAAATTCGAGAGTAGAGAGAGCATCATTCCACTAAGGACTCCAACAATCAGAAGAACCATCATGACAAAGTGGTCTGAATTGAGTCTGCGGAGTTCAAAGAGAAAATCTAGGTATTTTATCCGAGAAGGGGATCCGAACTCCTGACGACTTTACAGGCTGTATCCAGTACCATTTTGTCATAGACACTCCAAACTCAAAAATCCACGACCTCCCTGTTGTCGAAAGAAGTACAACCGTGGAACGGACGATTTGGGATGCAAACTCCTATAGAGATGCATCATTTTTCGGCTTCACGTCGAGTTGATACAGCTTCTGCCGAGTCCACTTCACTACTCGAAATGAGTAGAGTAAGATAGGAACGGCAAGCATATTCGTTGCAGCAACTTTGTTCTTCCCCGACGATTCCGATGACCAGATCTGTCAAAGTTTCTGCTGATACTTGCCGCGGAGAGAGTTCTTCACTGCTGTTACTTCTTGTGAAACGCTCCACTTCGAAGTAAGTATACGTCTCTACGGCATCCAGATGGTGTAGGATGCTTCCATCTACGAGCTGCACATCCTCTCCATAGTTGCCGCATCTTCTTTTTTTGAGATGGACTATTGCACATTTGTCTACCCCGAATTCCATACGGATAGCATGCGTGTGATCTTCCACCACCCTCAAGGACTGATGGATATCCTTCTCTCCAGAGGTATACAGTTTAAGATCATCCATATATAACAAAAGGGTGACCCTGTGCCTCCGGTTTCCGGGGGTGCCACAGTTATACCCTCGAGTATTTCTGAACGAAACGGATAATGAAAATAGTGAAATGTAGAAGAGAAGGGGACTGGGGGAATCGCCCAGAAATACACCACCTCTGAAAGTGACCCACCCTGTTTGGACTCTGGCTTGACCGGATGTAATAGTGAAGCGAGTTCGCCAAAGTGATATCAGTTGTTCAAGCATCTCACTATTTTGCCGGGTACCGCATGGCATCTGAGTAGAATATGAGCTCATGCGATATTGTATCAAATGACTTAGGGTAATCGATCCAGGCCATAGAGAGGTTGCGCTTATTTTGTATAGAGATGTTTCATCATTATCATTATTATTATATTCACCATTGGGTAAAGAATTATCAATTCGAAATAATATTACTATAATTCTAGAGTGCTTACATTATTTTTATTCTTCAAATGATTTTGTATAGTTCATTTTGTCACGAAGGCACGAAGAGACAACAAATCCTTAAATTCTAAAATAGAAAAAGAGGTTAGGCGAAAAGGCTAAAGGAAGTCCAGCATAAATTCAGCCATTATGGTACTATCAAACTGGAAGCCTCGAGAAGGACTGACAGATACCAAAATAGGTTGTGAACTTATTTCATTCATATGAGTCACCGGCAACAGCTCGATTTTAGCTATACTTAACAAAATGACATTATCATGAAGAATTGAAGCAATTGACGGAAACGTATGGATTGAATTATGCCTAATAAAAACGATCTCAGAAAAAACTGAGAGTGCTGAACTCGCGTCAACAACAGTGGATGAAAACCTATGAAACACTGAGTAATGAGAGTGCAAAAATCCAAAAAGAGACTGTTTCCAAACACCAGAAGTGCAATATTCAATTTGACGCGCGTTTCACCTACCAAGTGAGCTTCTTCTGGAGATTAAGTACACTAATTCCTCACTTCAATACTTTCCGATACACATCGATGATTTCAGGTGAGAATATTCTCATCAACACAAAATGGCAGGATTGAACTTTCTTTTCCATAGACTTGTTATATTCCCCTTAAGTAAAGAAAGGTGCGAGGAAAATGTTATCACGGTATAGCTAAGAGTTAAGGGTACACTTCAAATATAGTAGATATGTTGATTATAAAACGTAAAGTTCAGGAGAATCTTAAAAAATATATCTATTCAAAGTTCATTATTTTACCATATGAACTAAGACACTAGCGGATCAGATCAAATTTCCAAAAAGTAACCTTTAAATATTCTTGCTCACTTCAACTGATGTTAGTACACCCGAAAGATAAGATGTTGGGAAATGAAAGGTCGAGGATGTATTAGCACTGTGACAAAAACGTATAGGTCTTGCAACAGATTAAGCCAGCTTTTGGAACTCGTTTCAAAGAACATGCAGTAGATATCTATTTCTTGAAATCATAAAAATGTAGTTTCGCTCATAACGCATAAGAGAATGGTCTAAACTGTTTAAAATTGCGGAAATCGGTAGATGACAACAGTTCTTTGCATGTTTTCGAAAGTCTGGAAAAAGTCAACTTCAAAATCAAATCAAAATGTAACATCTTCCTAATAACTGTACAAGCGTCCTCAGACATTAAAATAATTCCATTCTTCTAAAATATATTGAGATCATTTCATTCATGGATTGAAATATAACTACACATTCATTTTCTCGAAAATGATCAAGTAAGATAGCTGATTCAAATAAAATATTGTTTTTTACAGTTCTGCGAATATCCAATTGACAGATCAGCGAAAGTTCCAGCAGTGAAGTCTCTCTGGTCGAAATGGAGGGAACAACCGAATTACGACATCGGTGAAAAACTATCAGTCGCTTCTTGCATAAATACTTTCACGTTAGTGGTCCAAACTCGAATTTATGGACACATTTGGAAATGCTCTTATTTTCTGTTGCAGGGGTGAAGGAGACCTCGACTGTCTGGGGCCTGGATATGCTTGGTGAGTGCCAAGTGATTTATTATTTTAACTGCTTGAATTATTCTATCACTTGAAAGGATGAAGGAGAGAAAATATTTTCTTTGATTATCTATGAGTAATGTTGCTCTTCAACCTGAAATTTCCATGTGATGAATAGTGGCAGTGATATTTGAAAATAATTTAACACAAATGAATCTAGCACTAGATTATATGGCCTTCTATTCTGATCAGAAATGAATCTGAGTGAGAAGTTGGGAAGACTACTGATTACTTCCTTACGATAACGCCATCTAAGGGGCTGACAAAAAACCCAAATCACGAATATCAAAAACCAACAAAGGTTTCAACAGTTTTACTGCGAAACGAAACCCCTAATCGAATAAAAAAATATTCTGTCTCTCTGAGCAGGTTTCGCTGCAGAACATTGGTACGAGTTTCAAGTTTCGTGTCGATTCTAACGATTAATGATGGCATTTTAATCAGATGGATCATGAACTTTCATTTTGTATAAAATCTACGAAACTTCTTTTTTTATGAAGACAAAATACAAGCACTACAGTGAAATCTTGAAGACGTTCTCATAGCATTGTCCGTGCGAAAGTAGCGATATTGGAAAAATTTACCATTTGGATGATTTCAATTTGGAAAAAGTTCTCAGGAAGTTCATTCCACATTAACGCAGTTCTCCAGATGAAAGAAGAATTATTAAACAGTGTAGTTTGAAGTGTACTGAGTTGAACCTCAAAATGATGAGCAGCCACAGTCCGTCGCATATTTCTGATATGTACCGCTCTTGATGGAATCAAATGTGCCAGGTCATTCGAACACCTCCCGTGAAAGTGTATATAGAAGAGAGGCAAATCTCCAACCTTTCTTCGATGTTCCAGGCTATCAAGGTTGTACGTGATGTTCGCGTCTCCAATCAGGCGGATAAAATTTTTCTGGATGGAGTCCAAAAACTTCAGAAGGTCTGATATGAGCTTTATAAAGCATCAAAAGTTGCTGAAGTGTGTACAGTTTTCTGGTTCGAAACAGTGTTCCAAGCTTTTGAAAAGCAGCCTTTGCAATTCCAGTGACAAGATTGTGCCAAGACATATTGGTGTCCATTAAAGCCCCCAACAAACTTATCGAAGCAGAGAGCGGATTTATCTGACCTGATATTATTATATCCGGTTCGGAATCATTCATCTTCTTGGCATTGAATTAAACCACCACAATTCGAAGTCACTTCTACATCCTTAGTAAGATATGTACCTCCTGCTGTCGGTGAAGATGTGCCTTCGCAGCCGATGTCCTGGAATCCAAAAGAAATGACAAGACAAGTGTGATGTCGTCAGCAAAGCAATGTATTGGATTTTTGGTTTTCACCAATAATTCGTTGATGTGCAACAAAAACAAGGGGTTCGAGACAATATGGATCCCTGGGGAACACCAGCGTTGATGATGAAAGTATTCGAGGATATCCATCAACGGCCACTTGCAGGGAACTTTTTTTCAGGAAGTTGAAAGGCCATAGACAAAAATTATCCGACAAGCCATAGCATCGCAGTTTGGTCAGGAAACTCACACACACGGTCGAAGGCCTTAGAAATATCAAGCGCAACAACTCTTGGTCTTCCATGTTTCTCGATTGAGTTGTTCCAAATATGGGTGACACACTACAGAAAGTGGCATGTTGATCTTTGTTTCCGAAAGCCATATTGATGATCCCTCAAGAGGTTAAAGCCTCCCAAATATCTGAGGATATGGTGGTTTTAAACTTTTTTTATGATTAAATATATCACTGATAGCAAAGGTCTATATTTATATGGAAGATTTATTTGCCTTGATAATTGGTTACTTAATAATGAGAATAATGGATAGGTACTAGAATTAATTCTTCATGGTTCTCGGATGATTGTTGATCAACTTGGTTTCTGCATTTTTTATATTTCTCCGATGCAAAGTAGTTTCGGATTTCGATTTCGCACAATTTCATCATTATGCGAGCAATTTTCAATTTGAAAATTAGGCATCTGCATTTTGTAATATATTTTTTGAAGAGTTTTATCTACCTGTTGTACCTATTTAGGAGCTGAATGGGCATTTCTCAATAATTTTATCTGATTTGTTCTTCTCGTTAAGAAACAAATTTTCGATTTCTATTTAAATGCAAACATGATACTGTTTACAGTGAGATTTTCAGGAATTTGCATTTTTATAGTTTTGATGCTGGTGACGATTAATTTCATTTCAAATTTTCAATGAGAGATGATGATTATGATTAATTTATTGTCATACTGATTTGACTAGAGTACAAGCATCATTTATCTCGTTCGGAATCACAAAATCAGAATATTTCATGTCGAGGAAATTCTTAATTGTGCGTGCTAGGATATTTTGCAATTTTCTTCGCGCATTTTTGGAATCCTGCAAATTTCTTTGAATGCCTGAAAACCTTGCAATGAAAAAATATTTTGTTTGCAATCATTTTCCTCAACTGAATCACCATGTGATAGAAAATAGAGATTTGCAAGTGGATCTCTGACAGAACTTAACTTTTTTCTCCATGATTTCAATATTGCTCATGGAACGCATTCTGCTTTCTGACGTAAACTGCCTTTGCTTTATGATTTGACCTACTTTTAAATATAAAATCACATATATTTGATCAATATACGTCCAACTTTTATTGTGATAACTAATGAAACTATTCTGATAAATATAACTACAAAATATTTTCGATCATTAGCATTATGATAACATTATGTGAAAAAAATTCATAGATGTCAAATATTTAGATTCAATAAACATATGAGATAGAATTATCCGATACTTATTCGAAATCCATGACGTATTCAAGTAATATTTCTTTGTGAAACTTTCACTCAACATGTTCAGTGACAATCGCACAATGAACTTCCACTGAAAAACGATTCAACAAACAATAATTATGATAATCAATTGGAAACATTTTTTTTAAATCTTGATTCTTTCATGAAGATTCAGCGTCGTTAGATGCACGAGAAAGCTATTAAACATTCATTTTGAAACTGATATACAACACTCCTTATTTATATACCACTGTAAAGAAATTTACTGAGCTCTTGGACAATGAGCTCATTCAGGTTAATTTTCCGGTTTTGATGTACAATTAACAGCTGAGCAAGAGCAATTGAAAATGTGATATCGCCCGCGGTACATACTCACACCAAGCAATGAGCTTTGAGCGGTGGCAGCCGGGCCTGAAGTTGGAGATTATGAATCGCTGCCATCGTCGGATTTTGTTTCATTTGTTGACTGGTTTGAAAACACCACGTGTTACATATTCAAGCAGTTGATACACTGCAGTAAACAACACACAACTTGCTCTCTACGGCTTCAGTACACTTATGTATTTCGCTTATTCGCCAGCAC
>WOGP01001852.1:0-17999 GCA_015342065.1 Leptinotarsa undecemlineata
TATAACCTGTAATGTTTTTAATTTTAGACTATTTCAGATATACTTTGTTGACGTATCGATAAACTGTATGTGTTTCTAAAGATTGAATAAATTTATTATTATTATTATTGACTGTCCAAGTCGACTAAAGATACGGATTAAACAAATTTAAGAAAGAAGAGAATAACTGATACTCACTTTATTTTTTGAGTACTTCTTCTCTTTCTCCAAATTTTCATATTTCTTGAAAAGTGTTTCGTAAGCTTCCTTCAGCCTGACAAACTCCTCCTTCCAATGCTTTGATTCCGCAGCTTGCTTGGCTAGCTGTTCAACGTTACATTGATGTTGGACTTTTTTTGCTTCCAAGTCCTCAAACTTCTGCGATAACTCGTCGTACTTCCCAGACATTTCGATATACTTTCTGTGGATATTTTCCGTTTCTAACTGCTCTTCTTCATATTCTTTAAGCTTACGCTGGTAGTATTCTGAATAGTGCAGGTACGACTCACTTTTTTCTTCGAGATGGGCTATTTTCCTCTTCAACTCGCTAGTTTCTTGATCCTTAACCTCGAGCAACTCCTGCAGCTGCTCAACGGTGTGCTCCAGCTTATCTTTAACAATATTCCAGTCCATTTCACGCATGTGGTAGTCTTCAAGCTCGTTTTGAGACTGCTCTACTTCGAATTTGTATTGAGAATGCAATGTTTCAACGTTGTCGAGATCCACTTTCAACCTGTTGATCATATCATGAGCATCATGCAGCTGCTGCATGATCTCATTCTTTAATTTCTTTTCGTATTCAAACTTCTCAGAGTACCTTTGCACCTCCTGCTTGTATTCATCGACTTTGCTTAGCAGCTCAATGCTCATTTTGTCTATCTCAGTTCTGTTGAGTTTGATGGCAGATTCGTATTGCATTTCTAGCTCGTCGTTGAATGTTTGGGTTTCCTTCAGGTCAGAAGTTAGTTGTAAGCATTTTTGCTCGAATTCGAGAATTTTTCCTTCGCAGTCTGCCAGTTCTTGTTTCAGCTGCTCCACGTCCTGGTCAGAGTGAATGAGTCTACGTTTCAGCACTTCGATTGTCACCTGAGAGTTTTTTATTGTTATTTCATAGGTACTTCGCTCTTTACCTATCTGAGCCATTTCTTCATTTTTCACTTCCAACTCCTTACATAAAGCTTTGTTTTTATTGCTCAGCTCCTTCACTGCCCCATCAAATTTACTCTTTGAAGTCTCGTACAAGGTCAGAAGTTCTTCATAACTTCTTAGCGTTTGATTGTATTTTTCCTGGACACTTTGAAGATTTTCAGTAGATTGAAGAAGATCAGCTTTTATTTTGTTCTTCTCTATTTCACACTGAATGATGTTGTACTCGCTTATTGCTTGGCACTCCTTGAGAATAGCCTCAGCTTCTTTTTCTTGAATTGTTAGCTTGTTTTTCCAGTTAGTCTCTACTTCTGTCAGTTTTCCTTTGAGTTCATCTTCTGTAATCAAGTTCGATTCCTTGAAATGTTGTTCCACCTAAAATACAGAATACATTCGATGAATCAGATTAGAAAAGCTTACACAATAAAAACATAATGAGATCAATACAAATTTATCAAACTAGCCAGAAACAAGGTGTTAATAGTTAAAATAGGATTTGATAAAAAATGCTTTATTGTCGAAGAATACAAAAATCTGTCACCTAAAACTAGGATTAAAAAAAATAGTAATATCTATCTAACAGGAACACATTAAGCTGTGAAATGTACAATAAAAAAGAGGGTTTATTATTATGTAATATATAACCTGATGTAATCAGATAATGTGAATATATCATGTTCAAAATGTGATATATTGCAGATCATCATCAAGGAATTCATTTGTGCTATAGACGTATTCGATTTTCTTACCGACTATGACATTGTGAATATCTACGCGTCACTTGTACGGCAAAAAGCACAAAATTATTCAAGTGAAAACTGAAAATATTGACTCATCTATTTGTTTAATATAATTGCAATAGTCCAAAGATCATGCTGGCCAAGTTGGAATTTGGTTTAGTAGTAATTATTATTATTAATTTATTTTGTGTTGACACTATGAAGGGCTTACGATAAAAATGTTGGTTCAGTCAGCCAGAAGAAAATGGTTGAAAATCTTATGACTTGTAAAATATTGATTGCTTGATTAGTTGAAACGTGTTATGTTATAGGTTAGTCGAGTAGAATTACCTGGCTTTGATATGACGTCCTAACTGTGCTTTTTGGGGATAAGACAAACTATCTCTGAGGTAAAGGTGAAACTTTATAAGTAGAATTAAAACACTTTTTCCTCGCCAGATGAAGAGACAAGTTAAAGGTAAAATGTGATGAGAAAAAAATATGGTCTGCAGGACTCGTGAGCTTCTACTTGGCTAACATATCAAAGCCTTTATCTGGAGAATAAATTTGGATTTGGGTGCCCCCACCCCAGAAACGTATTTGGTATCTTAGATGCGACTCATAAAGCACAAAATATGCATTTCAAGCTGTAGTATAATTATGAAATCCAGATATGACTCTCATGGCATAGCATTCTGAAGAAACCTTTTTACTCCTGCAAACTTCAATTCATTATCTAAAAGCAGACCTTAAAATTTATTCTCGTGTTTGGATTTGAAAAGTTAGTTATTGAGAAAAACATCATCTAAATCATATTCGAAAGTCATGATTTTGGTCTTAGATACATTAAAAGATAAGTAATTGGCATCACCACATTGTTTGACTCCTTCCATGTCTTGGTTTATATCAACTTATAACGTATTTGGATTATTACCATTCCAGAGTAGTCATTTCACTGGGATAAATAAAACATTAAAAAATATATATATAGATATTGAGGAGGTATATTGATGTTTGTTAAAATTATTGTCCGAAATACTATTGAAGCAGAAAACCAAAAAGGTTTTCTAAAATAAATTGTTTTTTCATTCAAAACATTTGTAATTCCTTCTTTTATCAGTTGTAATAATCATCCTTACTGAAAAATTCTATGAAATCATTCTTTTTAGGGGACTGAATGATTTCAATAAACTCCCTGAAGATATTGAAGGTTCACCCACTTTGTGTAGTTTCAAAAATCTATTGAAAAAACATGGGATGTCACACATTTTCTGTGTTTCTTTTAACATTCTTTTAGCTTTCAGTATAATTTTAAATTCATACTCGTATTTATACTTACATTTATTTTCAGGAATGATAGATTGATGTTAAAATTGTATTTATTTGTTTATTTTTGTAGTAGATAATTTTGAAGTACAAAACTTTTACAATACTGACATTAGTAAATTTACTTGAAGTAAGTTCAATAGCACTTACATATGTATGAACTTTTTGTAACACTGAAATTCCGCATAAACAAATAAATCACGAAATTTGGTAAAATACAAGTGATTAACAGTACTACGCACCTTTTTCAATTCTTCTCTAGACCTCAAAATCAATTGTTCCCGTTCAACCTGAAAACTATTCTTCAGCTCTGAAATTTCCCTATGCACTTTATCTTCCATCAACCTTATTTTATTGGACGAAGCTTCCTTCTCGCTTTGCAATTCGGACATAATCTTCAGCATCTCAAATTCAATATCTTGTATCTCCAGATGATGCTCTTTTTTCAGTCTCTGTATTTCAACCGAGTGCTGGTTCTGCATTTCAATGCAACTCTGTTCGAAAGCAAGCAGTTCCTTTTCCTTAGTTTCTAACTGGGCCTCTTTGAATTTTATGAGTCTTATGTATTCTTCGGAAGATTCCTTGAAAAGTTTGGGAAACTTGTCGCAGTGGTCTCGGAGCTCCATTAACTCCTTCAGGTTACCTTTTATAAATTCTTCGTAGTCCTCTCTTATGAGGGCAATTTCTTCAGTCATTTTCAGTTTCTTCTCATTCAATTCCTTCGTTATATTTTCAAATACACCTCGTAGCCTCTTCAGTTCATTTTCATGTTTTAAATTTACATTTTTAATTGCATGTTCATAATCTGTTTTATCTAATTCGAGTCGATCCCTCTGTGATTTGAGTTTACTCATTTCATCAGTAATTTCTTCAAGTTGCTGGCTCAAATCTTTAATGAAGGCATTTTTGTTTTCGCACTCTACAATTTTTTCCCTCAAGGCTTCTTGTTCGCTGGACTTTTCGTTGAAGAGCTTTTGCTGAGCCTTCGGTTTTGTGGCATGATCAGGACCTATGATTTTCCTCTTCATTATTGTTGGCTGAAAAGTTATCATTAGATCATAAATAACCATACACACTAATTATCATTCTTTGTTCTGCAGTGAATTTCACATAACAAAGCATATATTGTGTCATAATATACAGTGTTTTTTATGTATAACAAATAATAACGAGGTTAAAATAAAATGTTTTGTTTTATACCCTAGAAATTAACACTTATTAATTTCAAAATATGTTAGTAATTTATCTCTCTGTTACAAATTCATCTTTCCAATGAACATGTATTTCAACAAATTTGATATAGAGTGGCGGAGGTATGAAATTTGTAGTCCCAAATTCAAACATTAATAAATCCGCAATCGGTTATTGAAATTCCAAAAAGTAAAAGTCATTGTATAGGTAATTGAAAAACCTCTCATTGGAATGTCACAAGACCGCCTTTTCTATAAAAAAAAAAGTTGCTAGCTTTTTTTATCAAAGAGTACTAAAAATGATTGCTTTTTACAAAAATTTCGTATGACTCTTTCTTTATCTGTTGGAAAGTCAAGAAGGGTGGGGACTATTTACGTCCGCACTATATAATGAACAATTACACACAAATGAACTAAGTACCTACATGTTATAATATATTATTCAACAAGTGAGAAATCTGGTCATTAATCGTGATAATTAAATAGAATATCATTCGAACCAGTAATGCCTATTTCTCGAGAGTAAAATACCATACTTTTTTTATAACTCATAGTGATATCACTAAGTTTCATAACACAAAACAATACAAACTATCACTCAAAAATACTTCCTATTCTAGTTTCGTATTCAATTTCAAATTCATTGAAAATAGAGTTGATAATTGAAAAATCCCATCCGTCAATTGGGTTTGAACCTGAGAAACCTAGTTTAAAAGTTACATCTTCTACCAACTACTCTACAAAGAGTAGGTATTATTTACCAAAGTTTACATATACTTTTACGTGGGATTCCTAACAATGTTGCTAAAACCAACGTTATTAAAAAAATATATGTTTTTCCGTTAACCAGCTGTCGCACCCCTACGGACGACAACCCTCAGAGGTCGAAACTTGTGCGAGATAAGGATTAATGAGATCTTATCTTTCAACGTGTGATTCCTACCACGGGTTGAACGATAAAATCGATTGTTCAGACTAGAGCTTGAACCACCGACCAACACGGCAGTTAATTCGATTGAGTGAACAAAACATCCGCCTGGCTACCGACCGACCTATGCCTATATAAACAGCATCTCAGTCGAATGTTATTAAACGGGTAATTCTGAATATTTCGAAAAGCTCACTGGCGTTATGAAACCAGATTTTCTGAAGCGATGTAATAATTTATTGACACAAAAATTCCTTGATGTGCCAGAATTTCCAACTGAACAGTATAAGATATAGTCATCTGTTTGACATTTTATCATTCAATAGCACATATGCAAGAAATAGCTACTTGAAAACTGACAAACAGATGCAAATACGTTTCGCTAAATCAAAATGCAAGTAAAATTTTAAATCTTAATTTGAGAAAAAGTAAAGTACGAATTTGGGAATCTGGTACACTTTAATTTTTTCCTGAATAAAGGGTATCTCAAATACGAATTTTGAAATATTGTTTCAAAAAAAAAGTATTCCTGCCATACAAAAATTCATTTATTTAAAGGTTTCTATTCCATGTGGAAAATAAGTTCAAAAGTCTGACAGCTCTTTGGTCAAATTCATTAACAGTTAGTCAAATTTTTTGGGTTAGCAACAAAGTAAGTTAGAGCTGAGTTTTATAAAGGTAGAGGTGTAGTTATGCTGAATGTGTGTGAATACTTTCCAGATAGTGGATGTTAGTAATCTGGTTGTTATAATAATATTAGGATATCAGAATTTCAACAGAATTGACAGCGTATGCAACTGCAACAACAGTTTACTCCTTTACTAGGAATTGACTTTTTGGAGTGAAAATGTTATTGAAGTATTTATTATGGAATATCCACATATTCTGTGGTTTTGCTGCACAAATTGCTCTACTGAAAATCAATAGTTCATCTTTCATGGTGAAAGTTGAAATAAAAAGGAAGGCTATCCAGTCGATACAATTGCTACCAATCAATGTTTTTAGCATTCAATTCAGTCACACGTGTTGAAGTTTTTAAAATATCTGATATGTTTGAGAAACAGGGTTGGTCTGCTATAAGTACTCTGTGTGAGATTACAGAGTGCATTATGTTATGGCCAGAAAATGAAAAACTGGCGATAACAAAATCAGAGATACAGATAATAATATTGCTGAGGAATCATTTAAAAAGGTTGGACTAATAATAGTTCATTTACACACTCCCTTTCCGGAAGGTGTACATTTAGCTACTCACCGTTCTAAAACATGGTACGCTTTGTGTAGATCCAGTTTCAGAAACTGAAGCATAATCTGGTACATTACTATGTGGTTGACAACTAGATTTGAGCTTTGGTTTGGTTTCAGGTTTGTATGTTGCTGGACTAGGTGCATAGGCTGCAATAAATCAGAGAATAGTTGAAAAGTTCTTGGGAAAACAAACAAAAAAGAGGCAGGAAGAAAGGTTTTTCTCATTTTGTTTTAAGGCTTATACCAAAATGTTTAGCGCCAAACACTTGAATGCAGAGTCTTACCATTTTCATGTTGTTTTTTTACTTAGATTTTTAGAAAATTCTTAAGGAGTATATACGCTGGGTAGAAAAATTTCTTTGGTCTTCTATTTCATTTTGTTCATTACCTTCCAAAAGTTTTAACCCTCCAATATTATTATGCAAAATGGCGTTTTTAAAAAATAATATAAGCACAACCAAATAAACCGGATTTATTTAATACCTAAACCAAAAACCTTCTTTGAAGGGTGACTAGGATACTTTGATTATACGTACCTTTTACTTCGTTGAATCTTTGAATTTTTGCCTTACTAAAGGACATTTTTGAATAGAATCACCACTAAATATTGGAATTTCAAGTGTTAAGAGTATTGAAAGTTTGGAAGCAGTCTTTTAAATAATTACTGGTATTATTTTCCACACCTATTCACATTGCGTGAAACTAGCACTGATATATCAGGGATATTCTAAGTTCTAGGTAACTTGCGCAAAATACTATAAAAATAACGAACTGTATGATAATTTAGGCGCCCAGACAGCTGCTGACCGTTACATTATTATGCAATATACAAAGAAAACCAATCAAAAGCGATAAATAGGAAAACATCATTTTCTATTGGTTCATTTAGAACGAAAAGCACGTTTGCCAAATGTAAACAAATATTGAACTGTTCCAGGAACCTTATTATTCAAATACAACTTTTACTTTCAATAATTTTTTTCAACCCTAAGTCATAGGAGTTGAATATTTCCTACAACTCAGTCTTATGAATCGAAATTATAGGATAAAAATGTAGTTTACAGGCTAAGTCAATCCCAAAAATTATAAAAAAAGGACTCGGTGATAAAAATCTGGCAGCGTTGTTAATAATACTCTAAAGTACTGGCATTGTATATAGACTAACCCTATATACAAAGGTACTGGCATAGTAGAAACAAAGAGTACTTGGTGTACTGTTTGGTAGAAAAGTTTTTACTGTAGTACTGGCGAATAAAATATATTTTGACAAATGATGTGTAACGTATTTCCTATCTAATTAGATTTTCATGCAATTTACTGATATCTGAAATTTAATATAAAAACAGATTTTAACAGAGAAATAGTATTGCTATTGTGATTATTATTTCATCAAACAATGAAACGTATGTCTCTGTGTGCACCTATAAATTTTAAACCATTAAAGCAGCTTTAAAACGTGTTTCATATGCAGCTGCTTCATACATTTTAAAACGTCCATTTTTATAACCCTTCACAATATTTTAAAAATATTTCAATAATTTGAAATGAATATATTTTATTTCACATGCATTCTGGAGAATAATAAAAAATGTTAGATCCTGTGATATAAACGTTGACTATATGGCGGAGGTGCATGGTTGGCAAATGAAGCTCTAAATTATTTACAGTCATTTTCATTTAGTTGACTCACAGATTATGTTGAACGTTTATCCTATTTGGAATAGTCTTTTCCACAAATAATTGTCATCCTACAAAAAATGCGATTATATTATTATAATTTTCATGTCCAAGGATTTTTTCCCACAGGACTTCATATCCCTCATTTTTATATCAATTCCTATAAGAACAACGTTCATAGACCGTAAATCTTATGTATTGTAATGGGTTTCTTTTTGGAAACACTTACTTTTATTGGAAAATAATTATGAAACTTATTTGAATTCCCGCTGGAATTAGTGTCCATCAGTTCATGACTCCATCTAAAGTGCAGTTTTAAAGATGAATTGTGTTAGACGCCACATTCATAGTTAATTTTAACCCAGTTCTAATGTTTGAAATTTAATGGTAAAAATATTAGTTGTGAAAAAGTTTTACATTTACTATTTTATGTATTATATGCAATTTGGTAATAGATTCGTAAACATTGAGAATTGGAGATAAAGTAAGTAAGACCAATTAATGTGGGAGTAAATATCTATTACAGATGCTGGAATTTGATGATGTGGAGATGCAATAAACATCTCCTCTTGACCAATGAAGAAAAGACACGCAATCAAAAGACACATGTTCAGTAATCAAAAATTGATTCATTTGAAAATTTGATGTCATTGACTTGTTGCAGATAAGAGAAAGATGAACTCCAGAAAACTTCTTATTTTATTTATTTCCACTGGAGTGGTTTTAGCCCTGCCTAAGGAAGAAACGCACAGTGAGAGGGTTTACAACAGAGATTTGAGTGACAAGGAACATTTTGAAAATGAACACCATAATCCTGAGTATGACCATGAAGCCTTTCTTGGAGAGGAAGCTAAAACTTTTGACCAGTTACCACCTGAGGAAAGTAAACGACGACTAGGGTAAGTTGAATCAATTTTCCAAAATGAGATCCTTTTTCACTAAAAAATCTAGTTAAAAAACAAATTATGGATCATAGTAGTAGTAGTAGTAATTGAAGCAATATACAGTTCCTTACTAGTGAACACATCAATGTTTGTCAGACTAGTTAAATACGAATTTAAAATCTTGATACCAAAATAATTGTATGATACCTACAGAAACAGAAAAAAATATATGAAACTTTCAAAATGTCGAGAAGCTGCTAAAAAAAATGTACTTCAGTATTCTGCAAAAATCAATCATAATTTTGAAAACATAAAATCACTAATTATTTTGGTCAGAACACGATTTCAGATATTTTTTTATAACATTTAATTTGTTGATATCTATGTGATTTTTGACCAGAAGTCATCCTTGAAAATGGCTGATATAATATGTTTTTATTTCTACTTTCATAATGTAGTAGGGGATATTTTTATTCTCAGGAATAGTTCATTTGTTTCAATCTGTCTGTTTTTTGACCAAGAGTCATTCTTGGAAATGGCTGATATATTTTGTTCTGGTTCATTTCTGGTTTCATACAATGATTCTTAGAGATAGTTTGTTCTTTCTGTTTCTTGAACACTTTTACTTACATAATTGAATAGAACTGGCTGATACTTGATGAAAATCCATATTAAAACTCATTAATACAGTTTATATGATTTTTACGATAAAGGGTTTTACAATAACCGCGACACATATTTTGCTATACAATAGCTTTCTCAAGCGTAAAATAATTTTTTGCTTGAGAAAGCTATTGTATAGCGAAACACGTGTTACGGTTTTTGTAAAACCGTTTATAGTGAAAATTAAACAATAAATTGTATTAATGAATTTTAATTATTCACATGTTGTTAGAGGCGAGAATCTAACAACTTATATAATATATAAGCAAAAGTAACATGAATGCATGAGTTTCTTGAAATTTTGAAATACTGTATCTGAATACATTTAAATTTTTATATAAATTCATAATGATATGCCTCTAAATATCTTAAAGATAAAATACAAATTTCAAGCAACAGCTATCTGTATCATATACAAAACAAGTGATATTCAGCTTAGAAGATATTGTGCATTAGTACTCTATATTGTGTAGCAATGCTGTGAATGATATGTGATTCAAAATTCTATGATGAATGTTCAAATCACAAACTGAACAGAAAAAAGTGTTTTTGTACAATTTAGTACAATTCATATAAAAGTAGTTTTTTCCAAAGTATTTTTTCTTTCATGTAATTCAATGTTTTCATGAAAGTAGTTGTATCAATAGACATTTTTCTTCCAGTTTTTGTCTGAAAGTTACTTCTTTGCATGATTTATATATCTTTGTAAAGAGTTTTTGACATTACATGCTTCCTTTGGAAGATTCCCACATTTTTTGTATGAAGATGGAGAAGTAGAAATCCAAAACCTTTTTTTCTCAAAAATTAATCTCTCCAAAAAATATACCCTTTTCAACTTATATAGTATGAGTTTTTAATAAAATTATTTTTCAAAGGTTTGCAAAGCTTTAATAATTTGCCATTTGAAATAAAAAATTTATTCATTATAATGTCTACAATTTTTTTTCAAGGTAACATTGATTAATTTGATATCTTTATAAAAAATGTATTTTACAATTCCTAATCATATTGATTTCTCTTTATACAGAATAAATATAATTATGAATATACATAAATTATATAAGTTGATAAATAATTGTAATAACCTATTTAATATTATTTGTATTTAGTAGCTGTACAGCAAAATAAATTCAGTAGTGTTATTATTTAAATTTATTTTTTGATAATTTCTAGATTGATTGTGGACAAGATTGACAGCAACAATGATGGGATTATAAACCGTGAGGAACTCAGGGACTGGATTCGTTTCACACAAAAACGGTATATCACGGAAGATGTAGACCGTCAATGGAAACAGCAGAACCCAGAAAATAATCCCACCATATCGTGGGAAACTTATCAAAATATGGTCTATGGTTTTCTAGATACCCTCAGTCAATCCGAAATTGAAAAAGATGACGGAGGTAAATTAATTTTGTTGAATCACCACTTTTTTGTTATATTCTCACTTTGCAGGATTCTCATACAAAAAAATGTTGAAAAGAGATAGGAGACGTTGGGCAACGGCAGATAAAGATGGAGATGATGCCTTAACCAAAGAAGAGTTCTCAAATTTCCTGCACCCAGAAGAAAGTGATTACATGCGTGATATTGTGGTTTTGGAAACAATGGAAGACATTGACAAAGATCAAGATAAAAAAGTTTCTTTAAAGGAATATATCGGAGATATGTATAGGTAAAACGATACATGCAATTGAATATTTTTGTTTCAATACTTACAAAAGGAGGTATAGAAATATTAATCAGAAAAAAGGTCAGTCAGGAAAGAGAAGTAGTTCAGTAAGATAAATGGAGAAAAAGAAGTTAATTTGAAAGACGGAGATGTCAGTCAGAAAAAACTAATGACAGTTTTATCAGAAAAAAGAGAGAGGGCATTAGTTAGAAAAAATTGGGAGGTTAGCCAGGAAAAGGGAGAGATATTAGTCAAAACAAGAGCGATATGCTAGAAATAAAAAAAGGAGAGATGGGTTAGTCTGAAAAAGAGTGATAGGTTAGACAGAAAGAGATAAGTTGGCCAGAAAAGAGGGTGCATGGCTAGTCAGAATGAGAAGGTAAGATTAGTCAGGAGAAGACAGATGTCAGAAAAAAGGGAGAGGGGGTAGTCAGAGAACAAAAATGTCAGATTAAAAAAATCATTATTAAGAAAAGAGCGGCCAATTAGAAAAAGAGGACCAGAAGTAAGTCAGTAAAACTAGAGGTTTGTCACAAAAATAGATGAATCAGGAAGAGGAGTGTAGTTAGTTAAAAAAGAGCCAGATAGATGTTAGAGATAGGGAGAGAAAGAGAGGTTAATATGTGGTGTTCGCTGAAAAAAGGTACATACTGTACGAAAACAAGTTTTTGAGAAAAACGCCATTTAAGGTTTCGCAGTGTAATACTACTATGTGCACTCTTTCAGTGGGATGTTACGTATTGATATCATTAGTCTGGGTATCTGTGACGTCATTCCTTTAATCTGTGATGTTTATTGTCAATGTAGTGTTGCGGTAGCTTCAGTTATCGAGTCAAAAAACATGCTGTAACTCAAAAACCATGATAGATATCGATATGCGGTTTTCACCATTGAGATTGCCATAAAATTTGACCCTCAGACACAGCCATCAGTTTTCATCTATCTAGTTTAAAAACAGATGCCTAGCCAGGCAGGGGCTAAAATGAGCTTTGATAGAGGAAATAAACAAGTCGAAGAAAAATCGAATACATATAATTTGGCACTTCCATTCAATTTCCCGTTTTTGTTTTTTAGGGGTGAAGAGGGAGAGGAAGAACCAGATTGGGTCGTAAGCGAGCGGGAGCAATTCAACACTTACCGCGACAAAGACGGTGATGGCTTCATGGATGAAGAAGAAGTTAAAAACTGGATCTTACCTCAAGACTTTGATCATGCCGAAGCAGAAGCAAGACACCTCATCTATGAGGCGGATTCTGATGCAGACGAACAACTAACGAAAGAGGAAGTTCTCAATAAGTATGACCTGTTTGTCGGCTCACAGGCGACCGACTTTGGAGAAGCTCTTGCTAGGCATGACGAATTCTAAAGATATTTCAAGAAAAGGTGAGAAGGTTTCATGGAAGAATCTCCTAGAGGTTAGGATGAGGTCGTTAATAAAAATGTTATTGTTTGGAGAAAATTTTCTTCTTAAAGGATGACAAGGAATCTCCATTTGGATTTTCGTCCTCATTTCAATATTCCTTTTGGAAAATCCTGTGTTTACTCGAAAGTCAAAGTTTCTAGTCCCCAAAATATTTTTATTCTATGAATGTCACTGCCTTAATTGAAATATGTACTTTAGTAAAAATGGTGGAATTAATTGCTTCAAGAATGAAATTTTAAACAAAGGAAGGATTTCACATGAAGTTTGAACAGAAAATTGTACTGGAAAAGATTGAAGTATTTATTTGTTCATTTGTAAGGTACTGAAGAGATTCTCCAAAAGCTATAAACATTCAACATTTTATCTTACTCAATATTTTTTGTTGTTCTGGATATTTTGTTTCTGTATATGCTTTGCAATTTTATGTGGTAGCTTCATACTAAACCTATCCTTTTCAAAATATTACCTCCTATTGAGAGATTTTGGATTCTGAATGAAATTAAACCACTATGATATTTAATAAATGATTTTTTTGAGACTGAGTATATCAATATTTTTGCGTTACCCATTTTTGTCAGTATTCAAACAAATGAAACCTTTTTGCTTGGACCAAAACCAAAAATTAATTTTTAAGTTAGAGCCGCTTCTGAATACTATTCTCGAATAAAAGTACTAATGTAAGTTATTGATATAAATATAACATAATACTGGTAGTAATGAAAAAATAAACGATTTTTATACAACAAATGTATGTGCCATTCAGTGATTTTACTGATATTTTTTTCCATATCTGATTGGGAAATGTTGGATATTGTACTTGAATTGTTGGTGCTTTAATAAATGCTGAAATGGTGCGAAATTGTTTCATTTTCAAATCTTTTTAGCTTGAATAAAAATAGCACTACTGATGAAACCTGCATGTACCTTCAAAACTAAAATTTTGTTTTCTGTACATACCATTCCTCTCAAACTGAATTCGTTCACAGTTTCAGCAAGAGCCAAAATGTGGGCTTGTCATGGAAGTTTAAGTTTTTTCCAATAGCAAATTGTGAACAGATTTTCAATATCTTTGCAAATAAAGATACAGCCCAAAAAATGGATTTTGATGGTCTCGGTTTTCTCCGTATATTTCTGTAACCAAGAGAGTACCATTCGATTTTTGGTATCATAAAGTAGCACCTTAAAATAGATAACTTACTGCAATTTAACTGATTCTCTGTTTTTTACAATTTTCCAAATTCCCAAAGCCCTGTGTATAGTAGAATCTTTGTCAAAAACCCCCATAACCTATGTCTAGTAACATATTTATTCGGTCATTTGACAATTTTTTTCAATATGTCATGTCCTCTTACGGAAACACCTATCTATGCTTTCAGAAGATAGTCATCTGCATTTGATGAAAAATCTGAACATAGAATTTTTTAAAATAAACAAGGAAATAAAATCTGAGTACATTCAGCAAACTGTCAAGAAAAATAACAATTCCATGAATTACATTTTCTGTGCCCAATATAAATAAAAAAAAAATAAATAAAACTCCTTTCAACACAAAATGCGTTTATTTCTTATACATTGGTAGTACAGAAGTTCAATACAAAAAAATTGATATTACAAAATGCTAGCAAAATAACTACTATATTCCTAGAAAAATGTATTTTGAAATATCATATTCTCTACACTGACCCCAGATTTTTGACTAGTCATCAGAAAAAATGTATAGTGAAATATTCAATGCTAGATACAAAAGTATAAAATATATAAACTTTCAAGAAGGAAATTTATGAAACACTTTATGTCTGAATGCATACTTAGTAAAGATAACTAGGGAATATACAAGGAGAATCAAAATACAAATTGGATCGATTTTGATTTCCCCAAATGTTGGTTCTCCCTGTACTGGAAATGAGTAAAAAATTCTCGACGAGAACATACCCTACAAACTAATCCTCACTTATATACAATATTGTTTCAACAACTTTTTTTGAGACATCAGAAAAGTAGATAGTAATAAATAAATCACTGTTTCTTTATCACATCATTTTGATTCTTATGACTGATTCAAAATTATCGTTTATATCACTGTTATCCTAAGTCTTAACATGGAATTTCATAAAACAAACGTAACACTAATGAGATAAAAGTTAATAAATACGAAATATTCCTCTCGACACCTAAAATGCCAAAAGGCAATTTAAAGAAAAGGGGGAACACGACAATCTCCTGATTGGTTTTGCGCTAAACAGAAAACAAATGTCGAGTGGGATCATTTCTAAAAATTAGTAAATATGATTAACCTAAAAATAAATCATTTTCAGAAAACTGAACCGCAAAATTATTTCATTGTGTTATGCAATTATTTAATATTAACTACTTGTACATCTAAATTGAGCGTTTGTAGTAGCCTACCTTGGTCAGTGAATATACATAGATTTTCTGATATAATTCTAGTATTTCTCACAGAGAAAAAAAAAAGAGTTTTAGTTTTTGACGTAGTGTTTGTTTTTCTCCACAATTATTGCTATTCCAATAAGTAGTAGTTTGAAAAAAATGTATTCAGAAAAAATAATCATAATTTTGAAAACATTTAAAACCATAAAGCTTATTCTTAGTATGGCCGGGACTTCTAAATATCAATAAGGGTATTTTGATATGCAGATTGCCACTTTATCTTTCACATAAGTTTATAATTTATAAAATTATATATTCCAGGTATGGATATTACTTATTATTGTCTTCATTGTGTTTCTTCCTTTGTTGTGAATTTACCATTAACTTTATATGATGAATAGCAAAAATAGTGAAAAACAAACTAGTGATGAAACTTTAAGAGTGTTTACCATAAAACCAGCAGTTATATTTTTTGTTATGAACTGATTAATTAAAGTACGAATGTAAAATCCGCACAGAAGTAATCTTATTTTCAGAACGTCAATAATTTATTTTGAAAAAATCATTTAAAACTTTGGATTCAACTAGGAAAACACGTAGTCAACTGTGGAATAAGTCATGAAACATTCTAAATATATGTATTTGAAATATTTTACTTTCCTAAAACTTTTCAGGCAGCAAGTACTAACTAACCAAGAAATAAAAAAAAATGGATTAACAGGTTGATAATATCAAGACTGGTACTTGATTTGAAAAATTTGTAAATAGAAGCTTTATTGAAGGAATCACCTATTGGGTTCCTAGGGGTTCAGTGGTGGGCCTTTTTCTTAACTACTTATATTCTGAATGAACCTCAAATGTTAGACACCTTTCAGTTCGTATTTTTTCAATTTATAAAACAAGGCCCTCAAAATTCACTGTCACATATTAACTCAAAGAGTATATGTTCCCTCATTACTTCAAAAACGAAAAATGAGGCAATATTTGTTTTAAATATTCGGTTATTATTTCCATTGAAAAATGCATATGTCTAAATTACATAACCCCTCAAATAGTTGCCACTATTAGAAAAACTTACTGTATATAAAAATATAATATCTAACAAGGAATACCAAGTCATAACACATTGGGCTATGGACTACAAATGACTACTGAAAAAAGCATTGAAAAATATCATAACCTAACGAAGATAGAAAGATATTTCCAGTCAATAAACAGGTATAAATGAATTCCAGATGTTGCTGGAATAAAAAGCTGAATAATTTTTTTTGGGATGAATAAAAAAATGTAACAGAATGCTATGATGATTTCATGTTCGGTGGAAGGTTTAAACAACTTTACCAAATTACATTATTGACCATCTGGAAAGTAACTTTTGCATTGAGTTTCCCTTTCAATAAATTGAATTTCCAACAAAGAACAATTAGCAGTATGAAAAGATAAATAATTTTCGTGAAATCAATACAATAGGAAAACTGTGACGCCCACCTTATGGTAAACACTTTTGCTTGATATTGATTCTACCTCATTACAAAATTCACAATGAAATATCCAAACTCACCATTCGCACCTTAAAACATAATTGTAACACAATTAGGAGTTTTCGAAAGTAGGACGAGGGCAGTTTTCAAAATTAGAAACATATGTGTATGTAAAAAATTAAAAAAAAGGCCGTCTACACTGAAAGCGTCCTATTTCCGTTCTTCAGTCTTTTTATGGGATCCAGTATCTTTTTCTTTGTTGCCCCATGTCCTAATCTTCCTAGTTACAAACATGAGTTCTATAATAGATAAAATCATTACCAATGGCTTTCAAAATTCTGAAAGTAGAATCTGATAAGCCATGCCGGACTTCTTGTCCCAAAATATATTGATATAGCTTTCTCAGAATTCGTAAACATCAGTTTTGCATTTCATCGTCATAACCCTTTGAGCTAATATTTATCTGCAATATATTAAAGGTTGAAAGTTATAGAAAGAACATCTACTTGTGACAATTTCATACCCATGAACCGTTCGCATCCAACTTACCCATAGTAACTAGTGTTACTTGAAAAAATTCTATATGGAGCTACTGGAATCCCCAGGAAAATGCAGAAAAGCCTCACCATAAGAGGGCGTTGGTGAGGCACGGCTCGTGGAACTGAAACTGCTTGAGCTGAGTTCTTCTTCTCCTAAAATCAATCAAAAGGTATGGATCTTTTTTATATAAATAAAATAGTATAGAATTAGCTTCGGTCATACGAATCAAATTGTAATACACATTATTACAGATTTATTAAGCTGTAAGGTGGAAAAATGGAAACACAATCAAGACCTCCACATATATTCTCTTCCATTACATATCAAGTATGTGACATAAATCTTTATTGATTCTCTTTTATGTATTTTTTAAATTGTGGTCCCCCGCTAATGTTACACTTTCTTTTTTAGCATAGAATATACACAGGATACAGCGCAATGACAGTCGGTTAGCCATATTTTGGGAAATAATAAGATTCATATCCTAAAAATTGGAAAATATAGGATTTTTAATGAATAGAATAGAATAGAACTTTATTCGTCACTGAAATTATTACAAAAAGGAGTACAGAATGTATAACTTAGTATTTAGTATACATATAAAAAAATCGTCACGTGAAAAAGTATAAAAAACAAACACAGACATATATAAAAATAACCTAATTACAACATATTAGTTCATGTTTCTAAAAATTCCTCTAACGAGTAAAATGCCCTGGATTCTAAATATGTGTA